>JAQGBT010000336.1:0-57847 GCA_034698585.1 Disparrhopalites patrizii
AGAAGAGAAAGAAAAATAAAGGAAGAAGAGAAAGAAAAATAAAGGAAGAAGAGAAAGAAAAATAAAGGAAGAAGAGAGAGGGAGAAAGGACGAAAAAAGGGTAAGACAGTGAGGAGAGAGAGAGAGAGAGAGAGAGAGAGAGAGAGAAAGAAGAGTGTGACAGAGGGAGAAGAGAGAGAAAGACACAGGGAGAACTTATGAAGAGAGAGAAGGAGAGAGAGAAGAGGCAGAGAGAAAGAAAGAAGAGTGTGACAGAGGGAGAAGAGAGAGAAAGACGGAGGGAGAACATATGAAGAGAGAAAGAGAAGGAGACGAGAGAGAAAAAGAGAAGTGAATGAAAGAAGATTGAGAATAAAGAGGAAGTCAGGGAGTAAGATTGAGAGAGAATATCTAAGGGAGACGAAGACAGAATGAATGAGAACATGAAGAGAGACAGGAAGAGACTGAATACGAGAGAAATTGATGGGAGAGTAAAGAGAGACAGTCTGTCCCACCACCAGCCCGTTAAAGACTCCTGGTTAATTTCTCTCCAATACGTTTTCCCCCAATATTTTTGTTTACAAATAGGAGGGGAAGAGTTTGTAAATCAAGGGATTCTGTTGTGAAAAGAAGACTTCTTTATGAGTATCATTACACTCTCCTTAACCAATAATATTTTCTCTGCATGGAACTCTAAAACAAACTATGTTTGCTTTGATTGAATGAAAACAACTGGGATTTCCCCCCCTTTCATATTACACTTTTCCTCTTCACCGTATACAGACAAAGTAAAAAAAAGGGGGGACAACGACATTCCTCCTCCATTTAAATAGCACATGCAGGGATATAAAATAAAGAAGGAACATGCAGACAATTATGTTGAAAGTTTTCTGGTAGTATTATTGTCCCTTTAAAAAAAATAAAGTGGTAAAGGATATCCGATCAACCTATGTATATTTACATGTTGAAGGGAAACAGTAAAAAAAAAAAGGAACTTTTGGCCAATTTTTATCTTTGAAAATTTCCTTAGTTACCACGTATTAGTAAAACTTAAAGGGAAAAGCCGTATATAGTTTTTTTTCTACATCCTTGAAATTCCCTTTAACAATTTTTTTTAGTGGGGGGTAATGTGCTCTACATAAGAAGCATAAGAAATATTCAAAAAAAAATAATCTTTTTCGGGAAAGATGGATCTATAGAAGAAAGGTAAGGGAGAAAAAAATAATGTCATCCACTAAATAAAGTACACGTGAGAGAGGACGACAGTTACGATTGTACGGGAAAGTGTAACATGACATTACACTAACATCTTTTTTCCAAAGAGAATTGAAAAGTGCACAAATAGATGAGTGTCGCACGAGTCATCCCATTCAATTGATGGTATAACAGATCGTCCTACGGAGATATTTCTCTGTACATGTTTGTATTCACTTAACTCACTCCATAAGAAGCACTTTTACTCCACATAATTACACCCATGATGGGCTCCAATACTACCGTTATGACTACTTTTTCCAGTCAGTCTTTATGGATATTGTTTTAAGCAATTTTTTGGTAAGAGAGAGAGAGATTGTTCATATGTTTCGGCAATTATTGGGAGACTATGGGTGTTTTTGTCTCTTTCTCCCTCCATTATTTTCATAGCTTCCTTATTTATTCTCACTATGGCTTGTCTCGCTTCTTTGTGTCATTCACGTCCGATCTTTTATTTTTTTTAAAAAAACTTCTGTTCTTTACTCGTTTATTTTTTATGATGTGCTTTCAAGCTGTTTCTCCTTGCGTGCTCCTTTTTTCTCCTTTATCGCACTTTCTCTTTGTTACTAGGTGTTTGTTCTTTGTTGTCGTTCCATTTGACTGTGTCTTCTGTTTTCTATTCCGTGTTGTCTCTTTCTTCCTTTTCTCCTGATTTTTCTCGGGTCTCTGTCTTCCTTTGGTATTATCTGGTTTGCGCCGTTCTCCCTATGCTATCTCTTTCTCCTGATTTTTCTCGGGTTTCTTTCCTCCTCCCGAATTCTCTGGTGTATCTCCCTTTGGTGTTCTCTCTTTTCTTTCATGTTGTCTGATGTCATTTTCTCTTTTTTTTCCCTTTCTCCGGTCTCTCTTTCCTCTGTTTTAATTTCTTGTCTCTATACTTTTTTACTTTTGTTGTCTCTTTTTGCTTTTTTCTTTCCTTCAAACTCTCTAGTTTATTCCTCTCTCGTCTCTTTCCTTCTGATTCTGATTGTCTGCTTTCACCTTTTCTTATCTCTATACTTTTTTGCCTTTGTTGTCTCTTTCAGCTTTTTTTCTTTCCTTCAAACTCTCTAGTTTATTCCTCTCTCGTCTCTTTCCTTCTGTTTGTAATTGTCTTCTTTCCTCTTTTTCCTTCCCGTCTATATCCCTCGAATTTCTTGTTCTTCTCTCCCTCCAGTTTCTTTCCTCTTTTTTCTTTCTCTTTTGTTCTTGTCACCTACTTTTCTCTCTCATCCTACAGGATCTAACACATATCCTCTGTTTGTTTCCGTCTCATGCCGGACTCCGTCTTATTCTTAGCCCATAGCTTTGACTACAATCTGTGTTAAATAATAGAGCGTGAAGTACATAACGAGCCGTCTGTGTCTCTCTCTTTCCATTTCTTTCATGCAATTTCAAGTTTAGCAATTGGGGAAAAAATTAAACAAAATACACGGAAAGATGATCATGTTCGTCAACAGTTTTACTAAAATTTTATTGAACAACTACACTGGTACAAGGTTTCCCAGTCACTTAATAGCTAGATAATATTACATATCATGTGTAGTAAAAATGAACATCACACGTAGTCTATAATTACTATTTTTAAAGTGTTGTTTTTTTGTTGGTTTTAAAAGCATGTATCTATATAATGTATGTACATATTTACACAACAGGAGTGAAATAGTACAAAAAAAATGAAGACATAAAGTAAACACACTGATAAAGTGTGACATAAAGTCACCCATCTCTTATTCTGTATTTTCGAACTAGTTTCCTCTTCACAATGATAATTATTATTATTACTTAACTCCCCATTTTGGTGGGGAGGGGCTATACCACAGCGTAAAATAAAAGTCACAAGTAATTACGTATTTTCTGTATGAACTTAGTGTACGTTTTTTTTTTACGGTACCATTCAATTCCATCTTGGGGCCATTACCAATGGAAGAGAAATTATTGTTTCTTTACTAATACTATACTATAGTATATCTTCGTAGAGCAAGTTTTTGACCTTTACTTGGTATGTAACTCTCTGTAGTCACATGAAAAGCCTCCAAAAATTAAATTTAATGTATACAACTACATACTAAAAAAACATCCAAAGGTAAATAATATTAATTTGTCCATTAAATCACTACCAACTTGTTCAAAACTGAATGTACAAACTAACAAAAAAAACATTTCAAAACAGGTACATATTATGTAATTATGTGTGTACATTTAAAAAAAAACCTACGATAGTTTTGCATGAATACAAAGTTTTATTTGTATTACCCCTTCCACATTGCATGTGGGGAAAGGAAAAAAGTAATTACATTACTACCACAATTAATTTGAAAGCCACCGTGAAAATCAAAAATTCTTCACATTAGCCAAGGCCATTATCTGTAAATTAACTGTAATAGCTACAATTGAATGTGGTAAATAGAGCTATTAAATAAAAGAGGGAAGATTTCACAAAATGGGCGTTCCCATCCGTCCACTGGGTTATTATAGTATTGTTATAAAGAGTGAGTAATTGCTTGACTTTCACTTCCTCAAGACAGTCCACATTTTAAATTGTACATTTACTTGTACTTATACACAAATTACAATTACATTTTACCCCCTAATTTCACATAGGCTCGTGTATTGTTTAAAAAAAGTTTCTATGAATGCATAGCGAGAAATTAATTGGATGTGAGAACATTTTTTGTGTATGTTAATCCATTACTGTACAGGAAACATTTTGCGGTTACATTCTCACATGGAGAATGTCTTTAAAATTAATTGTTCCCCGCAAAATAAGTTTACAAAGGAGTCACACCGAGTTACATTAGTTTGCACAAAAACGACAAATTAACTAACTAGTAGTGACGTCACCGTGTGAAAATGTTATGGAATAATAGTTATTCCACTAAATTATCGATATTCGGATTAAATTATGAATATTCGAAATTAATTATAGATATTCGAAATACATTATCGTTATTCGGATTCGGATTAAATTATGATGATTCGAGATTAAATTAGTATTATTCGAGCTTATCAATTATTATTCGGATTTAAAATAATTTTTCGCGGTGTCCTACTCGGATTAAAATACTCAAATTATGAAAGAATAAAAGAGATTAAAAAAGGCTCCTTTGATGATCCTTTTTTTTTTAAAGCTAACATATTTGGATGAAAAAATGGATCATTAAAAATATTAGTATCATACTTTAAAGCGTCAGTTCCCTGTAGTTAGTCGAAATGTATAGAATAGTTTGTTTTCGTAGCAGTTTTTAGAAGGTATGACGGGGAGGAAGAGCTAATAACAACTCACAATTTAGACTCAGTCGTCCAATAATTATGATAGTGTGACATTGACGACGGTTGGCAAGGTGCGGGGTAACCAGTCGCTCCAGAAGTTTGTAGAGTGCCTCCTAACTGATTGTATGAATTAACAGATGAGATCTGTGCTGGTTGTGGAAAGGGATTCTGCAACTGTAAACATGATACTTCATTAGAGAAATAAAGAGAGAGAGAGAGAGATTAGGAAAGAAGAAGGCAGAATTTTTTTTTAACTTGCCAACTATACATATAGCTACATTATCTACCAATTTGTCTACCAATTAGGAGAAAAAGAACGTAGAAAGGTGCCTACCTGGCAAGTAATTGGCGAGTAGGCAGATAAACCCTGTGTAGGTAAGCCTGGGCTTCTAGCATTGTACTGGAAGGATGCCGTGCTTTGCAATGCAGATGACATCCATGCGCTGGAGCTGTCAGTAACAAGTACAAATCCCAAGCATTTTGGATCAATGTTATTACGTCATTCCATCCCAAGAATAAAATTTACCTGAGCCTAATTCACCTCCTTTTTCACTACTATGTCTTTCTTTTAGCACAACTATGAGCGAAAGGTAGCTTTTTTGGTTAGCATTTTACCACATACAGACTTTAGGCAAAGTTAATCTGTGATTTTCTGTGAAAAAACAACTATATTCAAACAGCTAGCTAATGCGTTTTCTTTGGAAAATTTTGATTTTTGAATTTAAATGAAAAACATTCCGACACTACGCCAAAATCAGTGACACAGTGCAAAGTCCAGGCTTGTAATGGACTGCAAGAAATTTCAATTTTTAAAAATATGCGGATCTGAATTAACATAATCCGTTTTGCTTCTAGCCTTCATAAGCAATTTTTTTCTAATTGCAAGTACCTGTTTAATTTGTTACTTTTTCTTTAAGTAGTTTAAGTAATGAAAATGAGTATCAAAAGGAAGAGGAAAAATCATCACTGAACTTACGGCGAGGGGGAAGGGAAGCCCCGGTAGCTGGTGTAGCCTCCGGGTCCAATGAAATTTCGTAGGGGTAAAGGATCAGAGAATAACGTCTTTTGGTGGTAAGGATTTGTCCGACATTGTCTCGTCTTCATCCGCTTTCTCCGTCGATAATTCCCATTTTCAAACATTTCTCCACATTCTGGGGCTGGAAAAAAATGAAGTACATGGATGTAAATAAAACTAAAGGAAATTGAGACTAATATTACCTACTAAAAAGGTATCAACGAGTTCCTTGCTGGTTCAAACTGAACTTATTATTTCCAGTTATTTATCCATCATCATCGTGGGTGAAATTCCTATCTAGTCTTAGAGTCTTAGTAGTCAATTACGCACTTTGACACGGTTTATATACTCGTTCGTTGAATAATTACGGGAAAGAATGCACATTTTAAAGACATTCTAATGATCCTTTCAAAAATAGAAGCTGAACATTAAAAAGAGCAACTTAACGTGAAAAAAGAATTTTTATACAAATAGAAAGCATCTTAACAAGAAAAAAGAATTTTTACATGAAAATAAAGAATCTTAACACGAAAAAATGAATCTTAACATGAAGAAGAGAAAAAAACTTAGCACGAAAAACATTTTAGCATAAAAAAAAGAATATTAAAATGAAAAAGAAAATCTTAACATAAAAAAAGTATTATAGATATATTCAAATGAAAAAGAAAATCTTAGCATGAAAAAAAAGGAAAATCTTAACGTGAAAAAAAAAAACGAAGTTTTCAACACGAAAAAAAGAATATATATTAAAATGAAAAAGAAAATCTTAGCATGCACAAAAAGAAAATTAAGAAGAAAAAGAAAATCTTAGCATGAAAAAAAATATTATATATTAAAATGAAAGAGAAACCTTAACATAAAAAAAACAATATTAAAAAGAAAAAGAAAATCTTAACATGAAAATAACAATCTTAGAATGACAAAGAAAGTCTTAACACAAAAAAAAAATCTTAGAATGAAAAAGAAAGTCTTAGCACGAAAACCAAATCTTATACTAAAAAAAAAAGAATTGTAACAAGAAAAACTATGCCATACCAATTGTCCAGTAATTCCCCTTGCGTTCCCCGCCCCCCTCGCGTGGAACCTTGACGAAGCACTCATTGAGGCTGAGATTGTGTCGAATACTATTTTGCCACCCCTTCTTATTCCCATTTTCAAAATAAGGGAATTTCTGTGTGATGTAATTATAGATTTCCGAGAGAGTCGCCCTCTCATTGGCACTCTCCTTGATAGCCATGGTGATGAGGGCCACGTAGGAGTACGGGGGCTTGGCATTCGGATCGTCCACCTTGTCCGTGACGGAGTTGTTGTTATTGTTATTATTATTATTATTATTATTATTATTATTACTATTACTATTACTAGAACTCCCCATCTTCTCCTGAAGATGTGAGGAGGAGGATGTGGGTGGGGTAGCGGAATTCTCGGAGTCACTATTCGCATGGGAGCTCGTCATGGCCATGGACACAATGTCCACTGGGCCCTTCTCAATCTCCACCACAGTCCCACCATTCTTGAGAGCCGCCACTGTGCCTCGACTCATGCCCGCACCGTAGGTAAAAACTGTCTTTGTGGCGGCTCCGCCACCCGTACTAATGACGCTGCTACTACTCCCACCACCGCTCCCAATGCTATTATTATCCAGAAGGACGCTCTCATCATCCTCACCCGTGTCCTCATGCATATCCACGAGCTCCACGGAGTTTGTTGGCTCCACCACCACCACCGAATGTTCATCTGTCATCACCAAAGATTTATTCTCTTCCATCACCAACCCACCGCCACCACCACCGCCACTTCCTACTCCTCCCCCGCCGCTCACATCCCCCTTTAAACCACCCCCTCCTCCTCCTAATCTATCCGATGGAATTAAATGGGGGTAAGACTTGAAGAAATCATTTTGATGGAGATGTCCAAATGCGGGATGATGAGGATGATTGGGATGGTAATGATGATGAGGATGGTGATTGTAGAAACCGTGCCCATGAAGGTCTCCAGAGGAGAATTTTTGAGGGGAGAAATATTTGAGACAGAGGCTCCGGGAGTCCATGGGGGTGGTAGGGCTGGAGAGGCCCACGGAGGAGAGAACGGGCACGCAAATACTTTTCGGAATCTCACCTTTCCCATCTAACATCACATTACCCATTAGATTCCCTCCTCCTCCACCTCCTCCTCCACCATCATCTCCATTCATATCGGGATGATGGAGATCTCCTCCTCCTCCACCACCATGAAGATTCCCTCCATGATGATGGTGGTGGTGGTGGGAGGATGATGAGGAGGATTCTCCAGGATGTAATTCTCCATTCCGACCATTGCCCATGATTACTCCGGACTCCAGACAATTCCGTCGACCGCCACTTGACCAGTAGTCGAGGCCTGGGAAAAGCATAGGAATTAATCAATTAATTTCCTATACTCCAATTTCCCACAATTACATTGCACTTTTAATGTTGTTAAAACTTACAAATTTAAATTCCATTTATCTATTTTTTACATCTATTTTTCTATTTTCTAATCTATTTATCTATTTTTTAAATCTAGTTTTCTATTTTCTAATCTATTTATCTATTTTTTAAATCTAGTTTTCTATTTTCTAATCTATTTACCTATTTTTTAAATCTATTTATCTATTTTTTAAATCTATTTATCTATTTTTTAAATCTATTTATCTATTTTTTAAATCGATTTATCTATTTTCTAATCTATTTATCTAGTTTTTAAATCTATTTATCTAGTTTTTAAATCTATTTACCTATTTTTTAAATCGATTTATCTATTTTCTAATCTATTTATCTAGTTGTTAATTCTATTTATCTAGTTGTTAATTCTATTTATCTAGTTGTTAATTCTATTTATCTAGTTGTTAATTCTATTTATCTATTTTTTAAATCTATTTTTCTATTTTGTAATCTATTTATCTATTTTTTAAATCTATTTTTCTATTTTTTAAATCTATTTTTCTATTTTGTAATCTATTTATCTATTTTTTAAATCTATTTTTCTATTTTGTAATCTATTTATCTATTTTTTAAATCTATTTATGTATTTTTTAAATTAAATTGTATGGACACAGGACGCTCCTACGGAAGAATTATGCTCAATTTGTTGTGTTTATAATGCAATCCTACAAAAGGATAGTCAGTGTACTGTTATAGTAATATAATCCCAAATTAATTGGATTAAATGAATGCAATTAAGAGAATAGTGAAACCTTGGATGTTTCTTATCCTCAAGGCTGAACAGACTCACACATGCCCTTTTTCCAATCTCCAAAAAGCGTTAATATGATTCTTAAGTGTAAGTCATTTATCCTGATTTTTTTTTTTGCTTTGTTCTGTATAAAATGAAGTGGAATAACAAAAAGCGTTTCAAGCTTTATGGGGCGTAGTCATCTGAGAAGTACATTGTATCGCAAATCTTCCCCACATTTGAAACAAGTGGATGAACGGTGGAAGAAGTAAACAAGGCATTAACTTTTGTCATAATATTTGAAATTCCTCTTAAAAACATTCTCTGCTAAAACCCACTTTGTTTGAGCATTCTTGAGGATGTAAAGTATAGTTTTTAATGGCTCACATGAGCACAAACCATTTTCAACGAATCCTCAAAAAAAAGTGTCCTACATGCATCTATATACAGTACCTACACGTTTATAGTAGACATGTTTATTTATGCGGGAAAGAAAGTCACAATTCGACAAGAGAGAGACAAAAGCGGGTGAGTCGTATAGTTCCAATATTTTTACCGCAATTCTCTACACATTAAAAGGGGGGGAAATTCTCCCTCAAATGTGTACATGAACTCCCGATTTGTATAAGAGCTCATACTTTACAACGCTGGTGGTATAGTATTTTTTTTAAATATTTTTTTAATAAAACATTTTTTCTTTAACACTCCTTCCTCCGTTTATGTCACGAAAATCATAAAAAAACGGAGCACGTTTAAAACAGAGCACTTTGGAAAGATAAGAAGACATTTTTTTTCACACCCTTCCTCTACAGTGAGGTAGAAGAGGTCTGAAATAAGGATATAAAAAAATAATTTATTAAGAGGAAATTTGATAGTTTTATATAGATTTCATGGGAAATGTCGTGCCTGGAACATCAAGGGAGGTCAGAACAAAGGAAGAAAAGCCTGACAAAAAAAAATCATACAGAATAGAGAGAACATAAGGCAAAGAAGAAAAACGTTGACAAAAGAATCGACAATAGAAAGATTCATAGAAGAGAAGGGTCGTAAGAATTTTTTTTTTTAAGGGAGCATTTGCTGACGTCGTCACCTTCCTTCATTTTTGTTGTTGTTGCTATAATAAGAATAAGTCAAGTCAAGAGTTCAAATCAAACTAATATTGAAAAAGGAAGGGAGAATTTGTCTTTTGTAATGAGTTGCTTAAAACCAATATAAATTTAATTTTTTTTAATATTTCAAACGCATATTCTGACAAGTCTTTTATAATCTTGGCCTAACTTCTTATCATTGATTGAACCACCATTGTTCTCATTCTTTGAAGTTGACATTAAATGTATACACATATATCGATTTCTAAGAGTCTCTCTCTCTCCCTTCCTCCTTTGCACAGTCACAGAGCCACGAGTGTGACTCTCCCGAGTTAAAGTTAATTTTGCAAACGATTGGGAAATTCTTGTTAAAAGTATTTCATGCTGTCAGCAAATTCTACATTTACACTTTGAACCAGATCAAGTTTACACAGTCAAACTTATTTCGATATAATATAGTTGTACTCAATTCATATTGAGTTATTGAGACATGAGGTTTGTTTTTGACCAACTGCATCTTCTCCTAATTCCAAAATTGACAATTGGATACTTTTTCTGAGACACTGATCACTACCATTTAAAACCGTTTCAAATTGGTACGTGTTGTAGCCTGATGACGAGGTAAATCTCGTTCAATGTTGCTTTCTCTAAGCAATTAGACTCAATAACGGGAAAGTCCCGCAGATTTATTTTACATGTGATTAAATCGTCCTAAACTATCATTTAAAAATATTATAATTGTGTTTAATTTGTCAAAAACTGACGAATTAGCAGTTGAAAGTGCTGTCATAATTGTCCCAAATGAAATAAATATGATCATCTAAACAGGTTGTAAGTTGGATAGAAGTTTACGCATAATGAATCCAACTTGGAATGAGGAAGAAATGTAGTTGGCGAGAAAAGAAAGGATCAAAATTCTACCATAGGTACATATATAAATTCCAACGGATAAATCCCATCATATCCAAGGAGAAACAAGATGAATCGGATAGGAATCACACATTCACCAAAAGGAATTATTAACATTGCTCATAGCCTAAATGCTCCCATAAAGCCATGACTGGGAAAGGACAGAGATGATTTTTAATATTAGATCAATTCTTGTGAGTAATTAAAAGCTGTGATTACCACAGTTTACTGTCCCCTAAACTATTTGTTGGCTAATGTGTCTTCATATGGCTCATTATTGTCTCCATATACGTCTTCTTTTATTATCCTTCACATATTACAATGTATACCAACCATCATCCCGTTTTCCTATTATTAAAGAATTTCTATCCCATAATTTGTTGTAAATATGAAGAAATAATGTCAGCTTGAAAAACTAAAGGAAACAAAAAAAAAATTGACATAACTACATTGATTTTTTTTATGTATTTATTTCTTTTGTCTCGCCCTACAAGTGTTGTGTCTCTCTCTCCCTTTTTTGTTAGTATCCACAAACACACACGCACGTAAACAGACGTACATAACATTTATATTTGATAAATAAAGAATGATTTTGTTTTGTAAATAACAGTAAAACTTGTAATACTCCTCATACCTACGGGGGTACCAAATTTCAAAACAAACAAAAAAAAAATTTACAAAAACATTACAACCACACATCTAATAGGGGATAAAGAACAAAAAAAAATCCCCATTAAGTACTGCTCTATCCCTGTGTTCACCACAAACTTATAGAGAGACCTTGGGTCTAATAGGTCATACTGTATTCTGTCTTGTTATGAAACCAAACAATGTGTAAAATGTCACTTTTCCCTCGCATCTTATGTACATTCAAATCGCTTTCTCTCCCCTCAAAAAACAAAACAATGAAGGGATTCTCTCTGGTGAAAATGTTCAATAAGAATTGAGAATACATGCCCAATGGACGTAGGAAATAGCCCATAAGTTCACACAAGGGAACATTTGTACACATTTGTCTAGACTGGTTGAAGAACCATTCTTATGGACTGGAAAAAAAGCCCTTTTCTAAAGTTTGTACACTTCCCCTTTTACTCTAGCTATAATATCCGACTGTCCAAAAATAAAAACGGGGACTCTCTATGCTACATGAATTTGAAGGTAGACCAAAAAATTTACTCTTTTACTAAAAGCATCTACTACAATATGTTTGAAGGTGTACATTCCCCGGGTAAAATAGATGAGGGTATTAGTCGTAAATGTAAAAGAAGACAAAAAAAAATAATACACGCTACTCTTCCCTATTGAGAATTAGTTGGGAGGAGAGGAAGGGGAGAAAAAAACCTTGAGAGCGTGTCACTGACTCAATGTGTCATGTTGAAGTATATGTGTGTAGAAGAAACGGATGGAATGAATTTGTTGCAATGTAAACAGCCTTTCTATACTTCCCAGTTTCAACACATGTCTTACATACATGGAGTGTTAGTTATCATAGGAAGGAGATGAAGCAAAATATGTTTTCTTGGCATTCCAGCTATATAAGTGTATGACTACGGGAATTGACAGGGAAAGAAATCCTCGGAGATTTCCATCCTTTCCACACGCCACAGGAAAAAAAGGGGGATAAAATCCTAATACACACACAAGAATTCATTCTCATTGGCAATAGTCTCTCGTGTGACATGTAACAAGTCTCCTATCCTATGTACACATGTGAAGGCTAAATACACAAAAAGGGTTGAGTTCAAACCGCATCAAGAAATGCAAAAAAAAAGAGGAATTAGTTTAAACTTTCACAAGGAAAACGGAACATTTCCCCAGGAACTGCGTTCTTACAAGGAATTGCAGTTTTGAGACTTTATTTAGACATTTTCGAAGGTCTTTGGTGATTTTGAGACTTTTTAGAGCCATTTCTGATGGTCAAAAGGTATGGGGAAACCCTGGTATTAATTTCCATGGGAAAATGCAATTTAAAAAAAAAAGAACTTAACCCGGCTTGTGCTTTTGCATAATATGTAGGAATCATACGACTTTGTCACGGGGAGTTGTGTGCCACAATAAATCCTCGTGTTCATGCATTACTCAACATATCCATTTTTCTTTTCCGGGAGTCTCTCCAAGATACATTCTATGGTTTGAAGGTGAAAAAAAAAACAGCGGGGATAAAACTACTACAAGGAGAAACAAAAGACAATTCCCACAAGTCTGGTTCAAGTTGTAAGGAACACACTAGTTTGAAAAACTGTGGAGACAACAAGTCAAACGAATACTCGAAGGCCCTGTTTTGAAACATTTCTGGCCATGTAAAAGTGAATGACTTACATATGGCTGGAGAAAGTCAGGGAAACACAACAAAAAGGTCTTACAATAATTAATAGGCATATGTAAATTTGACCAGTGAAAGTTTCCCAATTGGGCTAGTCTAAAGTCTGGATTGCCAAAAAGTTTATCTTTTCGAGAAAAAAATTCTTTTTCGAAAATTTTAATTAATTTAAAAATATTTGTACATCATTTCCGGATTAATTCCTTTCTCTTCTAAATTATTATTGTTTGTCTAATTTCAATTCCTTTTAATCTCCTAATTCATTTTCGAACTTTTATTTCCTCTACTGTAAATCATTTATTTTCTACATTTTATTCCTTTCATTTTCTTAATTCATTTATTTTGTCCATTCTAATTCTTTTAACTCTTAATCATTTTACTGTCTTAATGTATTCATTTCCTAAGTACTAATTCTTTTACTGTCTCAATAGATTTGTCTTAATAGTTTCTTAATCGCCTTAATGTAAATTGTGCATTTCCCCCAAAGGTTTTGTCATCACATTGCATCGCCCACAGGCATAATTTCATCCTAGATTAAGTAGCAACTACTATGCGGCTGGGCTTGGCCAAGAAATTATTTTATTTTATCCCTTGAAAAGACTCACTTGCTATCCTCCTCCCCCGCCCTAGAAGGATTATGTGGAAGTGTGAGTTGAGAAAACTAAGTTAATGTCATTTCCTATGTCATGCAATACATTGGTGTCATGCAGGAGAAATTTGTGTTACGCAAAGTGTTTTATTACAACTGTGTATTTTTTTTTTTTTTTAAACCATTACAAATGCCTAAATGGGTTTCACAATCCCTTGCCTTGGTACACGACAGGCTTTTTTATTATTTATAAGTATCACATATAGTATGTATATGATTTCTCCGTAATATTTCATTACAGTTGCTCGGCTACGAGGAGGATACAAAGGGCACGCTCATAATTGTTTTCCTCCCTCCAATACATGCTCTGTACATGCATGGAGCCGTAAACCTTGTATGTATAGATAGACGCATTTTTAGAAATAAAATAAAAACATAAAATAAAGCGTTGAGAAATGCATGATATGATTTTAGTTCTACTCATCACGGGATTATGAATACAAAAATACATATACAGACCACGTACGAAGTCCCCTATATTGTCTGTATTCACACGCATTATATGTAGGAGATCCATCCAGACATCTACAATATAGGCTGAGTGTGCGTGTGTAAATGTCAGTTGAAGGAATTGACATTGAATCGAACATGAAGGAAGTAAAAGTGCATAATTAACCAATCTGTGAGCAAAGTATCAGGTATCACACCCATGAAAGAGATGCTGCTTCACCCACTACCACGTACATCCTCATCTGTCCTCACCATCTCAACTCATGTGAGAGGGGGAACTGAGAGGAAGAAAAAAAATCCTTATCTCTCTGGCTAGGGCTTTAAAAAAAGGATAGTTTGTCAGACAGTCACTTATCCAGCACTAATTTGGCGAGGGCCTGCAGGCGAAAAAAAATTAGGATGAGCAGAAGACGGACGGGGAGATTGGATTCCGGAGAAAGGAAGAGATAGTGGGAGAGAAACAGAAAGCTTGTACATACGTGTGTTTAAGTAAAAGAAATACATCTGATAAACTGGAGACTTGTGTAGGGGACAATCTGAAGCAAAACAGAGATTACTAGGCTCAGAGACGGAGAAGAATAGAAAGCAAAGGGGTTGGCGGGAAAGAAAGGCGGAGAGAATAATGCAAAGGGGTGACAACGAGATGAAGCAGGGGAAAATTGAAGTAGAAAGAGACAAGGCAGGCGAGAGAGCGAGAGAGAGAGAGAGAGTAAAGGAGAAATAAAGGAAGAGAGAGAGGATGAGAGAAATATCGAGAAAGTGGAAGATGAATAAAAAATAAAAGGAGAAAGGGATGAGAGATGTTATTAGGAAGGCAAATAGAAAGGCGAGTCAGAATGAGGAAGATAAAACGTAGATCAATGGAAGCGACACAACGAGGGGAGAAAATAAACAAAATGAGCTTTCAAGACAGAGAGAGAGGAAGCGATGTCAAAAAAGGGGAAGAAGAGAGACAAACCAAAAGAAGAAAAGACGAGAGAAAACAAGACAGCCAAACAGAAGAAGACAAAACGAGACGCAAACTGTGAAACGGGAGAGAAAATGAGACAATAAAAGAGAAGAATAGCAAAAACGAGATGGAAATTGGCAAGCAGCAAAGAAAATTAGACAGTAAAAGAGAAGAGCAGCAAAAACGAGACCGGAAACGAAACGAGAGAAAGCGAAGCAGTAAAAGACACAAAAGAGACAATGAGACAGTAGAAGTGAAGAAAAGAGAAAACGAGGCAAGAAATCGAGGAAAAAGAGAGAAATCGAGGAAACAGAGAGAAATCGAGGAAACAGAGAGAAATCGAGGAAACAGAGAGAAATCGAGGAAACAGAAAATCGAGGAAACAGAGAGAAATCGAGGAAACAGAGAGAAATCGAGGAAACAGAGAAATCGAGGAAAAAGAGAGAAATCCAGGCAAAAGGAGAGAGGGAGAAGAGAGAAATCGAGACAAAAGGAGAGAAACCGAGGCAAAAGGAGAGAGAGAGGGAAAAGAGAGAAATCGAGGCAAAAGGAGAGAGAGAGGGAGAAGAGATAAATCGAGGCAAAAGGAGAGAGAGGGAGAAGAGATAAAACAAGGCAGTAAATAGAGAGAAGAGAGTAACAGAGAGAGAGAGATAAGATGAGAAGACAGTAAAGTAGAGAGAAGCGAGGAAATAGAGTAAAACAGAGGGAATAAACAATCGGAAAGGAAAAACAGAGAGAGAGAGAGAAAGACGCTGAAATAGAGTAAAAGAAAGAGAAATGAGAGATTGAAAGTGAAAAAGTAGGGAAGCGGGAAAGAAGTAAAAAAGGGAAAGAGAAAGAAAGGACACATGAATGTAGTACATAGTACATCTATCTGTAGTATATGATCCTTAAAATTGAGGCAGATATATAGAATCTAAGAATTATTAAAGGGTTAAAGGGTGCCAGGTGCCATGACATTGATTGCTGACATGAGATATACATGTAGCTACATACGCACACAAATTGGGACTGGGTGAAAGGAAAGAAAGTACTCCATGCATTAGCAAATGGGTACACAGGGACCCTGGAAAAAAAACAGAAGGCAGAATGAAATTGGACACTCACCTGTGCCGCAGGTATTGGTAGTGCTCAAGGCGGGATGGTGAAGAGGAGCATGATTACTACTGAGGTTTAAGTCCCGAGTCTTGCTGTAGTCATCATACTCGCACTTAATTTTTTTGTTTTGAAGGCAACCCTGCTGAAGTGAGCCCGATGAATTCACTGAATCCACCGAGTCCGCTCTTTCCAACTCCTACAATCAAATGAAGTATGTAATGAGACAAGTACTTGAAGGAGAAAAAAAATTCGACGTATGAAATAGTCCCTAATACACATTGTAAGTACATGTGGATTGTCCTTTAAATCAAGAGACATTAAGCCCTTCCGATGAATACTCGAATACCACCCCATCTAATGATGGCTGGTCATTTTTTAAACCTTCACACGAGCAACCCTTTATGCCCAGTAATTAATCTTAGAAAGAAACGTATGCAATTTCATTGTCCAATAAAACATTTTATGTAATTCTTGCCGTGACATGGATCAGATATTTGTATGTGCCCGATTGGTCCACGCACTAAAAAAATATTTCAAAAACAATCTCCATCCCAAATCAATACAAGAAAAAAAAGTAAAACTATGTCTGATAAGGGAGCATTTGGGTGCAAAAAAAAATGCTGAAATCACGACCTACTTCACCCAACTGTAATGCAACGGTTAAGTCAATTAAAAAATGAGATTGGTATTTTTTTTCTGCTCCTTTGGAGTTTGTTTATTTATTTTTTTATATTCCAAGGGAATCCAAGCAAAGTATATAGAATTGTTAAGCAAGCATGTGGCTGTGACGTATCTCAAGTCACCCCTGCACAACTGTCTACATTCCTAATGTCTGACAATGAGTGGGTGGACTATATATACGCATGTATATAAGAAAATACAATTTGATAATGCCGTGTGAAAAAAAATAGCCCGATTTAAACGTCAAATACGCGCTAGCCAAATGCTAATACAAGGGGGTAAAACAAAACAAAATTAAATAGAAAAAGGTGTGCTGTAAGTGGAATTACAGAAATAAATTGTACTACTATGCATATGCATACTCGTAAATTAGGCATTATTTACTCACAAAGGACAACAAAAGGTGTTTCGCTAGACAGCCATTATCATTATTTCAATTATTTCACCTAGTACAACAATATGAGATGTCACAATGTCCCTAGCCGTATTACGAAATTTGAGGAGAAATATTAAAACAAAATGTGCGTATAGTAATTTTTTCCTACGTCAATGAAGTAGACAATAATGAGAGTGAGTTTTATTCGGGACAGGTTCACGAGACCTTTCTGTATACAGAATTTAATAATCAAATGTATTTCCTGTTGATTTTTCATTGCTTCTACTCATAACTGCACATGGATAAGTGCACGCCTAGAAAAATCTGAACTCAGTCTTTTTTTTTTGCCTGATGATAGGATTATCATTAAACAGAAAAATGACCCGCAAAGAGACCAGACAAGAAGTACGAGCAATATACAAAATGTAAATAAAAACGCCTGCTATCATTTATAAGAAATCTCTAACAGAATGTCGTTTTCATTTAATCCAACTAAGAATAATTAAATGCTTCACCAAACTCGTCCCATCAATCACGACGAATAAATTGTTTGTAAATGAGGATTGGATTTCATAAGGCTTATTTCTCTTCCCCATTTTCAAGCATTAAATTATATTCCCGCATTGAATGTAGAATTTTATGGAAATTATTTCCTTTAAAAAAACGTATTTGAACGCAAAAAAAATTGCATACCGTTGACTGAAGAATTAAATGGATGCTGGAATCACCTCCGGTATCCTGAGACATTCTTAAATCTCCATTCATTAAGAACAGGTAGAACTGAGATATAAAATGCGTGTTCAAATATTAAAAGTTTCTTATTTTTTTTAAAAAAGTTTAAATAATTTTTTTGTGTGTAATAAAAAGTCACCCCAAAAATGGTTGGCTCTTGAATTTTTTTCTTCTTCCAAATATTTATATTTAAAAAAGATATATTAGATTTATTATGTTATTAAAAAAAAAACTATGAGCCTTTATATTGTAGTTATGTATTTGGAAGTGGGGAAAACAGGAGACAAACAAAAAAAAAACGTTTGATTTGAGTTCCTCTGATTTACTTGTGTGTTTAGAAAGTCACCACGGTCGTGAAATTTGAGCTGTTCCAAAGGCTTGTTGAACGTGCCAAGATGTTGATACGAGTACGCTCTGATGGCAGTAATGTCATGCTACTCGACCGAAGTAATTTAACTCTTTTTCATAATTATATTACTATCAATCGCAATGACCTCAATGGTGTATACATATGCTCCTATGTATTTTTTTTCCACAAAAATAAGCAAGTCAAACTCCTTTTTAACTTCCCCTGTTGCAATTTTTTCGGGAATATTAAAAACAAAAAGATTCCCACCGTTATTCACACACTTTGTAAAAATGTCACCATTAATTAGTTTTGTATAAGTAAAATTCACGTAATAATAAAAAACAGTTTTTATTCTCTTCTGTCAATTCCCACGGTGAGGAGATGAGGTGGGGGATTTAGTATAATGCTCTCTCATTGGGTGATTGTCTTAAACAGAGGATCTTTCTTTTAGACGTGAACAATGAGATTGAACTCCTTTCTTCCCTGTAACTTCCACGTATTGAGGGGACGCGCTCACTTTATTCCCTCCCGGTGATTATAATGGTATAATAATGATGAGCAAAAGGAGGAGGAGGAGGAGAGAAGGGAGGCGGAGGAGGAGGAGGATGCGGATGATCCACTCTTGAAGAAAGTCTATGTGTATATAGACATTAGCAGAGATAACACAAACACACGTTTTGCAGTGGTGATCGTAATAGGTCCTTGGCAAGTTACTGACTGAAAGAATTTTTCAGTCGTCAATTTGAAAGATGCTCTATTCTATATATACGTATAGCGACATGCTTTTCTCTTTTTTCACTTCCTCCTCCTCCTCCTCCTCCTCTCTCTCTCTCTCTCTCTCTCTCTCTCTCTCTCTCTCTCTTCGTCTCCATCACCCTCCTTCCTTCTTCAGGTCGCTCTCTCTCTCTCTCCCTCTCTGACTCCTTTTGAGCCAGAGAGTAGCTCTGCCCTCCCTCCCCTCCCCTGTTCTTCACTTATACCGCCCTCTCCGTCTCCGTCTCTCTCTGTCTCCCCTAAAACCCTGGTGCACATTATCTACGTTTTCTCTCTCTATAAAGTTTCTCCCTGTGTCTCTCTCTTGTCTCTTCCCGCATTATCTTTGTCTAAACCTCTCTCATCAGCTTTTTCGGCGCTGTCGGTAGCTCTCTCCGAGTCTCTGCAACCCTAGCAATATCATTTCGTCTCACTCCTTCCCTATTCTCCCTCTTCCTGTCTCATTGGCGTTCTCTTTATCTCTTTTGCTTTCCTTTCCCTTTTATGATCTGTCTCTGACTCTCTTTATCTGTTATTTTGTTATCATTTCTCTTTATTCGGATCCTTCTCTCTCTCTCTTTCTCTGCCGCTCTCTGTATATGCTCTTTTGATATCGTTTCTCTCTCTATCCTTCTCCTCTCTCTCTGTCGCTCTTTCGGTCTCTCTCTTACTAATTGTCTCTGCCTCTCTGTCTATCCTTCTCCTCTCTCTCTGTCGCTCTTTCGTTCTCTCTCTCTCTCTCTCTCTCTCTCTCTCTCTCTAACTAAATGTCTCTGTCTACCTTTCTGTCGTTTCTCCTCTTTCTCTCTCTGTCGATCTTTCGTTCTCTCTCTTACTAATTGTCTCTGTCTCCCTTTCTATCCTTCTCCTCCCTCTCTCTGTCGCTCTTTCGTTCTCTCTCTTACTAATTGTCTCTGCCTCTTGCTATTTCTCTTTCATTTCCTCTGCCTCTCTGGCTCTTTCTCTTTTGTTTTCTCTGGGTCTCTCATGTACTCTCGCGCTCTCTCGTGTCCTCTCTCATTCTCACGTGCTCTTCCTCTTCTTGTCTCGCTCTGACCAAGATTTATATTTCTCTCTGTTTATGACTTGTCACCCATTACTTCTCTCTCACAACATCTTCCGGTATGTATCTCCAGTAATCTCTCTGACTCCACCTAGCAATCGCTATCATAATCCTCTTTTCTCACTTGAATCTTGTATCTCTTTCTCTCTCTCTCTCTCTCTCTCTCTCTCTCTCTAAACTTTATCTTATCCTCGTATCTGTCTTTTTGTTCTCTTCTTGGAACTGTATCTTTTTTGTATGACTCCTTTGTTTACCATCTCTCCTTTCTCTCTCGCTCTCTTTCTCGCCCCCTCTCAGCCCGTCCGTCTCTTTGTGGTTCTTTTGGTTCTTTTTCTATTTTGTCGTCTCTCCACACTTCTCGTTGTCAGGATGTTCTCTGTGTCTCTCTCCCTCGATTCCTTTTCTCTATATACTTCCTTGAGAATTTCTCTCTGTCTCTCCCTCTCTCTCTCTCTCCGACGTCTCCCATCACTCGGTGAGATGCATGATATTTACAATATAACACAAGGTTTAATATTTATAATTGTGATTTTTTTATAAGCTGTACCACTTTTCCCACGTTGTGTATATATTTTCTGTCATTTGACTGCACGCACTATGCATCTTAGGACGGCGCACGACCCACGGGGAGGAGATTGGTGGGACAAGTGGGAATTGCCTTGAGAAGTGCCAGCCAACAGCAGCTTCCAAAATTCATCCTGGCACCACCTTCCACCTCGACGCCTTCGTCCCCAGACTTGCTCATAGTTTTTTTTTTATCCCTTCGCACATGTAAACGATGAGGAGGAGAGAGAAAGAGTTAGAACGAGAGAGAGAGAGAGAGAATTGAGAAAAGAAACACGTATAGGAAATGATCTCGAAAAAATATACGCTCTTTACCTACACAACCTATAGGGAATCTTTTGCCAGTTTTTATTTATTTACTTATGTATATTTTCAGATTTGTTCCCTCCCGATTTCACAAGGAAGCTCAAGTCACCAAAAATTCATTCCTTTCAAGAAATGATTTACCTTTCTCCCTAACGTTTTTTTTGTCTCTCTCTCTGGTCTAGAGGAATGCCTGACTGTAGCCATGCGGGTATTAGAAAGTTCTCTCCCAGATTTTTTTTGAAGTTTCTCCCTCTAAATACACCACAAAAATTATTCGGCTTTGAAGTTTAAAAAAATGCATTGATTTATTCTCACGGCAAATAGTATTTGTAGGATATGAATCAAAGAGTGAGTGCCGAATTTTCTTTCTTTCATCCTCCCCTCACTCCCAAATCGTTTTTTTTTTACCTGATACAATTTTTTATGCACGTACTGGAAATACATGAATGTTGCGGAGAAGTTTTAAAGGAGCTTTGAAAACCCTCGTTTGTCTAAGGGGACGTGGACAGTTTCTTTTTAAAAAAAAAGTCTTGACACTTTATTTAATGTGGAAACATTTTTTGAAACTTTTAACCGCGATTCTGTCTACGTTCTAGAATGTGAGAAAAAGTGAAATATGTATCTGTGCTGGATTATTTCTGCCAAGTTCTTCCGTCGAAGACGTTTCCACAGGAGTGTTACTCCTGAGCAAGAAATGCTATGTAATATTATATTTTGTAAAAAACAAAAATTATTATCGTCTGCATTTCACTGTAACGCACTGATAGTAGCCATTTAAGTACATCTGTGACGTTGAGGAAATCATAAATGGAGGAAGGTGCAAGTGCAAGGTGTAAAATTATTATTACTAATGTCCCTATTTAGCTATATGTAATAGTATCTCTCTCTATATAATATATATTTACGCTGTTACACTCCACCGTAAAAAATATTACATCTTTTTCTACTACCAGAGTATGAAATCTTATGTCGGTAAGAATTTATATGATAAAAAAAAAATTATTGTCCACACTATAACTACACTACTCCAGTAACATGAATAGATATTGACGGGGTTCCTGTGTCTGTAAAGGTGTTACATAAATGCACTTAAGGACGAGAGTGATAAAGTATATTAGGCGAAGAAAGGATATTAGATTTCAGCATAACCTTCCCCCTGCCTTTCCTTGTACTTGAGAAATTGCGGAGTCATTAAAAAACATCCTTCATTACTATTTGACTTGTACATTTTTCTCCCTTACTTATTCCTCTCCTTATAAAAAAAAAAGAGTTCTCAATAATTCCCATTCCCCTCACCACCTTTTGGTTCTGCCAGGGACGGATGTAGTCAAAGGCATGTTGTAAAATGATAATTATTAACTGTTCCGACAGGGTCTTTTTAGGTTAGCTCAAATGTCACAACTGTGTCTCATTACAGGTAGAAACGTCCTCAATACCTAGCACTATGCCTGTCTGGGAGCTTTACAAGCAAGGCAATGTGACAAAATAGGGTCAATCATTGAGCCTGCTTCTGGAAGCAAGGGCATGAGAAAAAGTACCAGGTCTTAACCCTATACATAAAGGCAAACTCGTAAAGAACAGAATGGAATGACAAACGCTAGTTTGTCCAAAAATTATCTCTAAAAAACATTGGTTTAACAAAAAAATTCGAAATTTATTAAAAACTTTTTTTTATTAACATTTATTTCTATTTGGTCACAAACATGTGAAGCGGAAGGTTCAGTAATTACTAATTACCGCAATTTTTCATGTTGCTACGTATCCCCGTCCATCCACAATGTCTTACGCAAGTTACTGGCGAAATCCTGGGAAAAATATATGCATTTTTTGTTTCCTTTAAATTAAAACTCCTTTAATATTTAATCATTTAATGTCATTTAATGACTCGGCATAGGAATAGTGCTCATTAAATTTCCAGAATTGCATTTGTATGCATATCTGCAATACTTGCAAAAGTTTGAGGAGAACAAAAAATTACTTTAATGCCGGAAAAGAAAAGGTATGCCTATAGGTACCATTGTAGTATATGTCACTTATCAGTAGAAAGCACTCCAATGGCTATTAAAAGAGTGTAGATAGACCAGTAATGACTCAATGACTGGGGCTAATGATTATGGTAAATTTTAATAATAGCGCTTCCCCTTTGACTGGCAAATAAAAAAAACGAAATTTCAGGACCCCCAACCTTTTTAAAAAAAAAACGTACTGAGTTGCAACGGACATTTCTTTGGCGGTATTATTTGGGGTTACTGAAAGGGTGGAAGTAATTAATGCAATAAAATGTCTGTTTTAAAGAGCATAAAAGTCATTAGAAATACATACAAGTACAGAGGTTCAAAAGACCGCCAAGTGCGTTCATCGCTTTTCGCCTACCAAACAGTGTACTATAAGGGGATGGGAAACTTATCAGGGTATTTAAGACTTTCTAAAAGTGAAATAAATGAACGATGTAATAAGTCACACATGATACATTTATTTGTTATTTAAAGCTTTAAGTGACGAGGGAAATGTTGAAAACATGCCTCTTGACTTCCCCTCGTATTTAATACATACAAGACTTATGATTATCCTTTTTTTTTTTAATACTTCTTCTACAATATACTACTTTCATTTGTGGGGTGAAAAGGAGAAAGAAAGAGGAAAAGGATCGACCAAATGTGTGATTATATGGAACTCATATATTTGGATACTTCTCTTTCTCAATATAAATATGCACACATATATGTACATGCGTATACATATACTCACAAACCATCCCATGACATTTTGTCGGATTATTGTAAATACTATAGTTTGTACAGGAGTTTTACCCGAAAGGCTTGAAAAGAAAAAGTGAGAGTCTTGAAGGAATCGCCCGTGCAAAAAAGCTCGTGTGTGCGTGCGTGGATACATTTGTTTAAGAGAGCATTAAAAGGGGTGATGAGGAACAACCAAATATTTCTCGTGTCAAGGCAATTTACGAGTATATATAACTTTGTTGTTCCAGCATTAAATCAAGACGAAGACAGTTTTTGGTCGTAAAACTATTCATGACGAGACTCTCTCTCCGATATAGCCCGGCTATATTTTTCTTCCCTTTTCTCTTCGTCTCTCTCCCTCTTTCTCTCCCGCTTTTTCTTTCTGCAACACTTTTTCATCATTTACACTCACGATTGTTTGCTATACTCCCCCGTAACCTTTGCAGATTTTTTAATGTGGACACTATTTTTTCATTATGTAGGTATCTCCTATTTATGACAGGATGTCGGTCAGCCAGTCACTAAATAAGTAAGATTTTTCACAAAATAGTACAGTTGGTGCATGTGCATATACATATGTACTAATATGTACAAATCGAGGATCTATAAATATATAATTTTATCATCTCCCAATGGATAAATTGGCCATCTCCATTCCGCACAAAGCGGAGGATAGCAGAAGTGAATATCAGAGAGTGATTTTTTTTTCTGTATGGAAGTTTCTAGTAAGGAAATCAGTGAAATCAAAACAAAATTTACCTCCATTTGACACAATCTTTGTGAAGGATGCCAAGAAATGCCATTAAACCTTCCAGGATGTAGTTTTTATTACATTAATTAATAAATCCGTATATTGTAAGTACATCTCATGCATTTGCGTATAGGTATACTACTTGTATATATTACTGTTGGGATCATAATCAGTACGGTCAACTAAATTTGCAAGCCCCATGGAATACATTCTTCCTTTCACTTCCTCCAATTAAATTTCTTACACTAATAACTAATACCAACTATCGCTATAATTACATATTTCCTTCAATCTAGCGTCTTGTATACAGGCAAATTTTTATTACATTTAATGGTTTATTTTAACTACAACCAAGTAAAAATGTAAAAGTGTTTTTACATGCGTTTATTAAAATTGCAATAACCTTGATAGTAAATTGTACAATTTGTCGTCAATAAACGCATAAATGTACCTATGTACATTTAATTCACAATTGCAATCGGATACTGTTCCTCTCAGTTTCATTTCCCCCCTCAGCATAATAACAATTAGAATTATGGGGGAAATGAAGATAATTTGTACCTTTCGTAATGACAAATGTATAATCCTTAACTATTTTCAACATTGCTTTCAACCCCCAAATGTGAGATAATATTATCGTGGACAGAATTTTCTATATCCCAGAATGCCAGTACTACCAGCAATGTGAGCAATTAGACCACACAAAAAGTCTTGCCATTATAATTGGTATTAAACTCTAATTACTCCTATTTTTTTCTGTAGGAAGATCTTGGAAGGAAGCAAAAGACCAATAAAACCTTTCATTACCCATGCATATGGCATTTTCTGAAGTCTTCCTTTATTCATTTAGCCAAAGTCGTAACTTGAAGTGCCCTGAAAGTGTTGAAAGCCCAGTAAAAGTACCGAATACCGGGACAAACCGGGCTAAGTCTCATTTTCAGTCGTTCATTCTTTTGATGGTGTATTGGAGGTTAAGACTTGATGGGGAATGAAGGCAATTAATTTTTCGAACAAGTCCGCATGGACGTATTCCGATATGATTCTTTCTCTACAATGGACTCATTACAATTAATGAATTACTTTTAAAGTGACATCTATGTGCCATAACTGTGACCTGTGACTATCTAGATTTTAAAAATGCGTATAATCCATTTTCATTGTGGACACAATTCAAACGAAACGTCTGAGGCGGCATCTTCCGACCGAAAGAGCTTCTATCAGTGTCTTTCCAATGTTTTGTTTTTGATACCGGGAGCCTTCCTAACTTTACCCGCGAAAATCAAATGCATAATTGTTGGCGCTGGTTGCTGGTTTCTGCTGCTGGTTTTTCGTTTTGTAATTACAAATTTTGTTCCAATGGTATTTATTTATTACACAGCGACTCATTCCGCTTTTGTTGAAAAATTGAACAATCGGTTTATTTTGGAGATTTTGTTATGACAGCTGGATTTTTAACGCTTCTGTTAAAGCAATTCTCTTTTACACTTGAAACATGTGTTGTTGATACACCGAGATTAAAACATGTTAAATGTTAACGTTGTGTAGGTTGTAGTCCAAGACGATTCTTGGAGTAGCCGGTTTTGCTACGGGACAAGTTATCCAGGAAATTTGTCGTGTAAGACAAATGTTGAACTAATCACACGATAAGGTGGCTGGGAAGAAATAATTATCGAAAGAAAGTCATCATCATAGCTCGTGCTCGATTCAATCTTATGAAGCGGCATTGTCCAGAATCTGTAAACAATTAGGTTACGTATAGCCTTCCGTTTAAATTTGTATGAGAAGATCGAAAAAAGATGGTGTCATAGACAAGGGAATTAAAGGTAAATTCGCGTTGTAAACAGAATAGTAGAAAATAGGGGATTGGTGGTGGATGTAGGCAGTTTATTGATTTAGGTGAGTATAGAATATTTGGTACAGAAATTAGGAATACAAGATGACGCCGGAAATACCACAGGAAATTCTGGATATGTACACGGATATCTTGGCACATAGATATGACCGGTCGGGAAAGCGGGTTGCCTGCGGGACGACCATGGGCAAGGTCATCATTTTGGAGTAAGTTTATGTCTTAATACATTACATACTATTCAATTTTATAAAATTCAATTAATTAATTAATTGGATTGGAGACGCATTGTTTGGTTGGGTGTAAGGATAAGGAAGTAAGTATAGCTTTGATTATTTGAATCTATATTTTTGCAGGCGAGAAGAGGAGAATAATGACGTGAAGGTAAAGTTAAATACGACCTTGCCCAATAAAGAGCCGATTTTGGGATTAGATTGGGGTCAGAGAGGAATTGTGGTAGGGGTTAAGAAAGGCTTGTACGTCTACGTCGCCAACGAATCGAGCGGTGCCATAGCTAGTAATCCCTACCATGTTGACTGTATGTTCGACGTCATGGATGTTCGGATGAATGACCAGATGGGCCAAATTGTTACTGTGTGTGATGATGGGAAACTTCGTGTTTTCGATGTGCAGACACAGAAGTTGGTATTGTCTTTACACGAGAGTTCTTTGTGCAGAGATGTCTTGTCGATAAAGTTAGTGGTGTATTGTTGCTTATTAATATAACTTTTACGTCTCTTTAATTAAACAAATAATTATGTTTTACTGGGGTTTTGTGACGGCAGTGAAAAGCATCTCGCGTCAGGGGGTCAGGATGGAGTTGTTTTTGTGTATGACGCGAACTTTCGATCGAAAGAACCCACGTGGAAACTTGACTTGGGACGAAAACTGGTATTTATTATTTAGAATATGTCATTGTTTGTAATGAGTAATTTAATCCTCAATCCCGAGATTAGAAACTATGGCCGATGAGCCGATGGCTGATGATTACTTTTAGTTCGTTTTACTTAAATCGTTTGTTCCAACCTATCAGGTACCTGGCCTTGCAATGACTAACGATTCCACTTGGCTTGCTGCCGGTTTCAATGGCTCCCCTGCCATTTATAACATGAGAACTCAAGTCGCTCTTCCGCCTTTATCTACAGACTTAAACCAGAGTAAGATTTCTGCAAAATACTGGCGTATTCTCGTAACCTATTTAGTTTTATCTTTTTATACATAGGTTATTTCCTTGTATGTTTACATATTACGTTTATTTGAGGAATTGTGTCAAAATGGAATGCTGCAATATTTTATGAAGGCGATCTTATGATAATGTGATTACCGATTATTTAAATCTTTCAGAGATATTCACGATGACCTTTACTTCAGAAGGTGTTCTGTGGTGGGGTGGAGAGGGAACTACTATTTACAACACCGAATGCTTGTCCACAGTAAGCTCATCTCTGCGAACTGAATACGGTGGAGAAGCCATCCATCACATTTTCTCGATTGCTGCCGGAAAAGGGCCTCTTATGAGTGTGACTGGGGCATCCACGGGTATGCTGTTTACTGATAGTGGGAAGTACTGGGACACTTTCGTGACTCTGTGAAATCAGTTGTGATAAATATGGTAGCCGTGAAATGCATTTATGCAGTGTGTTCTGTACTATAAATCAACTTGTGTATAATTTTGGAGTAATTAAGTGTAAGTCATCACTTAAACTAGCTCTTTCGAATTTTGGAACTGAATTCCTATAGCTCATGGGGAAATGTGTGTAACGTCATGTGAAAGTATTTTAATTGTTTCTATTATTAACCGTACTAAGTATTGCTTCGGGCAAGCAAAATTATGAAGGAATTATTTCCTTCGTGTAAAAGTAGATTGACAAGATTTTGGTACATAAAAAGTCCTTTTGCACTTAAAAATAGGTTATGTAATCACGAATATTAATAAATGCAGTGTTCTTTTATTTTTGTTTAATCTACTACTGGTTATTAGCTGTAGCGACTATCATTTCAAAGCAAAATTCCTTTGTGGAAAAAATCATTAGCGGAAGTTTATTGTTTTTGTATTGTCATATTTTTGTATAATCATATTGTATGTATTGCTATACCATGTATGTATTATTAGTATAAGTATTTTCTATCACATGATTCCATTGAATGCACGAACATACGTGGTATATGTTGTATTATGTGTGTATGCTTATTATAGCTGTGATGCAGAACCCATTCCAAATCAAGTGTAGATTTGCGTAAATAGTTAAATAGAAAGAATGAATGGGCTTCTCCCACCTTGCTCCTCGCAGCGCAGATTGGCTGTAAAAAAATTTAAATAGCACATGCCACTTACAATATTAGTGACAGGCAAGGAGAAATAAATGAAGAGGCAATATTCCAGTAGGAATTTAAAAAAGGTGATCTTGACATTTTACTCAGATTTTCGTAAGTTTGCTTCCATATATTTAATCCACTAGGTTATAAATTAACTTTAGCAGATGTAAGGTGTAGGTCGAACTGTACTATTTAAAATTTAAAACCTATACTCGTGTTCGTGCAATTATTACCCACATAGAGTTCTACGGGAAAAGGCGGAAATACAGCCACATTTTGCAAAAGCTGGTGTTTTCAAAAGCATGACTGTGATCTGATTGTAAATAAGAGCTGCGGTTCACGTATTTCTATCATTTCCTACATAGGCGTTGCTTTTTTTTACGTAAAAGTACTTAAAAGGAATCTCTGTGGGGTTACGCTAAACTAAATATGATTCCTCCATGCATTAATGCAGTGCATATTTCTATTGCTCAAACGAGATTGCATTATTCATGTCTCCCCACATCCAATAATGTAAATGAGGTGGAGGAGATTTTTTTCCCTGAAAAGGCTCCTGATTATGTGGCAACCAGAGATAATTTCATCATTTCCCCCTTTTTTCCCAATAAATAAAAAAATACAAAAACGACCTCCCCATATTCTGTGAATACCCAGTTCATTTCCATTCCTCTTGTTTTTTTTTTCTCTGTACGACAATTTCACATCTGCAGAGCAGTGTTCTTTTTTTTATGTACTTATACTTGGCCCAAAAATACAAAGATTTTATTTACTACTTCCCTTTTACACCACAAGGCCCGGGGGAAACGCTTGTAATAAAAATTACCTTGTTTTACAACAAACGAAAAAAAAAAGACTCCATATGTTTCTCATAGAGTTGAGTGAATGTATGTAGTAATGTTACGGTAAATACATGTGTCCTTTCATTTAAAGCTTCATTAAAGTGTCCGCATATATACACATGTATTCAGCAAATCCAAAAATGAGTGAAGAAGACCCCCCAAGGAATAACTGATGATACAGATTTCACAGGTGTTTATGTGAAGTCTTCTGCCGTAAGTATGCAAGCAGGGGGTGCCATAACAATGCATATTACCCCCAAACCCAAACCAAGCGTTTGAATGTAAGATGAATACTATGTGCAGTTTTCGCATAGGCGTAAATTACTATTTTTTTATGCCCCATTAATTCGGGATTTAATTAAACTCCAATTAGAAATTCATTTCAGCTCTTCAGACAAGAAGCCAAATGTCATTGATGGGTAACGACTACAAGTAAAACGCTCCCATTCCAACGAGGATTGAGGAAGAAATTTTCTGACCAGGCTTGTCCAAAACTCGCTGGAATCACAGTAAAAATCCCATCTTATATATTTAATATTAATGATGCCTCCAAAAACACCTACCAGGAAAAAGAACTGCTGAGTTCAAGGTAATGTTTTTAGGATTGGGTAAGTTATCCTGTTAGAAGCCTTGTGTGCGTACAGTAGTAGTAAGAGTCAAGGGATATGATGATACATTTGTAAAATAATAAATCACCTGCTCATTACTTTGCATGGTGCCAGTGCCAACCATTTTGCTGAAACCCCCTCCCAACCAAGCATATTTGTCTACATGAGCTCGTATATTATTATTATTAACTCATGTTTAACACTACTTTCCACATGAAATGCTGTTCTACACCTTCTCTCTCATTCTCTCCCTTTTTCTCTCCCTCCATTCCTACTTCATTTCTAGAGCATGTCTCCCTCTTTCCTATTTACCTGTCTCCTTCTGTAATGTCATCGTCTTCCTGTTTCTCTCCTTTTTTCCTGCCATTTATGTCACTTTCAACCTTCCTTTCGTACCCCTGCGTTTCTGACACAATCTTGCTTATCCTCGTTCTCTTTCTCCACCTCTCTCTCTCTCTGTTTCTCTTCCCTTCCCTTTCACTCCTGTCTCTATCCAATTTAGCTCCTTCTTATCCACATAACATTGTCTTTCTGCCTCTGTTTTGATCCTTCTCTCTCCTGTCTCTCTCTCCGTCTCTCTTTGGTCTTCGTCTGATGTCTCCCAACTCTCTCGCTGTTTATTCCTCTCCCCTCTCTCCGTTTTCTCTTTCTCTGCTACTTTTACTCTCCTTTTTAAATCTCTCCAATTCAAATCCCACACCTAGTTTTGCCGCTCTCTTTGTTCCTCCGCACATTGTCTTTCTTTTCCTTTATCTTACCCCATTGCTGTTCCCCCTCGCTCTGTCTCTCTCCGTCTCTCTCTCTGCTCATCCTCTATTCCTCTCTTCTCTGCTCTTCTTCTCTCTGCTCCCTTCTTCTTCCTTTTCTCTCTCTTCATTCTCTCTTTCTCTTCCCTGTCCTTTCTCTCCTTTTCTGCTCCCTTCTTCTTCCTCTTCTCTCGTTCTCTTCTTCTTCTTCTCTCTCTCTCTCTTCTCTATCCTTTCTCTTCTTCTCTCTCTCTCTCTCTCTCTCTCTCTCTCTCTCTCTTCATCCTCTCTCTTCTCTATCCTTTCTCTTCTTCTTCTCTCTCTCTCTTCATCCTCTCTCTTCTCTATCCTTTCTCTTCTTCTCTCTCTCTCTCTTCATCCTCTCTCTTCTCTATCCTTTCTCTTCTTCTCTCTCTCTCTCTCTCTCTCCTCATCCTCTCTCTTCTCTATCCTTTCTCTTCTTCTTCTCTCTCTCTCTCTCTTCATCCTCTCTCTTCTCTATCCTTTCTCTTCTTCTTCTCTCTCTCTCTTCATCCTCTCTTTCTCTGTTTCTTCTCTCGTTCTCTTCTTCTTCTCTCTCTCTCTCTCTCTCTCTCTCTCTCTCTTCATTCTCTCTTGCTCTTCTCTGTCCATTCTCTTTTGCTTCCTCTTCTCTCTCTCGTCTCCCTCTCCTCTTTCTCTTTCCTCACTTCTTCTCCCTCTCCTCTGTCTTCTCTCCTTCGCGCTCTCTCTCTGTCTCGCTATCTCTGTCCGTCTGCCTGAGTCTCTCTCACCCAATTAACTGCCAACATTCCTCATTCTCACCTCTTCCCCCTCGTCCCAAGGAAGTCTTGTGAAAGCACACGCTCGGTCTGTGCTGCACCTGCGATGGGTGTTTAAGTAAAAAGGTTATTGCATTTACCTATGTATGTACCATGTGTGGCAGGGACGGTGAGGAAGAGGAGAGGAAAAAGGTAACTACTACCTGCCTCCACAGGTATCAACTATACGGGTACTCCCTCCCTACCATATACCTGTCACTATTGAAAGCAGAAATAAGAAATAAAAAAAAACCCGTTGGAAAAAGATTTTTTTTTGTAAGCACTGGTTCTATAAAGTATACACAAGTACATATGTATGCTCAAGTGTGTTCAGTGTTTGAGTGTTGTGTGTTCCCCAGAGAAGAGTATACCCATATGTGTGTATATATACACATACATACATAAATGAAAAACCCATATAGTATATATTGTTGGTTGGACCTATACCTATATATATACGTATACTACCTGGAAAAAGGTTTCTCTGCTCAGAGAGATGGCGAGCGTTGTTTTGCCTCTTGTCGATGAGTTTTTGGTGGCTGTTAAACCGTTTTTGTGCCACTCTTGGGCTCCTCTTTTTTGGGCTTTTCCTCTGGCTGCTCCTACCGCTTTTGCCTCTTCTTCAGTTCCCCACTATGTTCTATGTATCTAATATGGAAGGGTGAATTTCTCTCGGAATTCCTCTTAGGTCCTTACATATTCCCTAATTCCCTGGTATATATATATATCTGGAGCCAGATATATGTATGGTATGTTATATATATAGGAGCTTTTTTTTTATTTGGGAAAAGCTCTTCTTCAGTTATTTTTTTGAAGTTGAGGCGGGGCAAGATCGGAAGGAGGTTTTGTAGGCACTCTTGTGACCCTGGTCATGCTCTCTCCTATACGGCTTTTTTTTTTTTACCACTACAAAAACAGCGTAGTTCCCCCTTGTATTATTTTTTTCATACAAGAGAAATATACTTATTGATGTATTTTTTTCTTATTGTTATTCCTTTACATACTAAGTTTTACATAAATCGAACCGACAGTGTCTAAAAAAAGGGGGTTGAAAGAGTAGTAATTGAGATTTTTGGTGATTTAGAATTTATCTATATTTTTTACAACCATCCCAATTAAGTTGTGTGGGAGGTTTAAATATAGAAGAAAAAAACTTCATCCCCAGTCATTTCTCCCCGAAAAAAAATAGTGTCTAAAAAAAAAAAACCGCTGAATTGGAAGTGTAAAGATACGAAAAGGGTTGTGATGTTGTGAATGAACTCATTAGTGGTGTGAAAAATTCCCTGGTTTTCTTTTATTTATGGTTTTTTGATCCATTTATACACATTAATACAAGCCGTTTGTGGTGTTAAATAGGAGAATATAACAATAGGTTGATTGGTGATATTAGTGTACATCTGGGGATCTTTTTGGTTGTTAAATGTGGACATCTTTATGGATCAAATACTCGGGGATACACGGGGATTACTGATTATTTGTAAATGGGACGGTCTTTGGAGAATTAGATGGATTAGTGGGTGTCATTACCACCTAAAGGATATTAAATGAGAAGGAAAAAAGTTAAGGAAAGGGAATTTGTTTTGGACTACTAGAAGTCAATTCCTTGTTATTGTGGTTGATTCTGTTTTTTAATGATAGTGCGGACTGAACGAATTAAAAGAGGTGTATTTTTTTTGATGGGGGAGGGTGAAAAGGTGTAATTGTGGAAGTACGTTAGAGTTAACTGGTATTTATTCCCCTTTGGAAGAAGTGCAATTTTTTAAGGGATATTATATTTTTAAGGTTGTTTACGAAGGATTTTGGATCCAGGTGTGTGCAATTTCGAAATTGAACTCCTGTGTATTTTCTGGAATAAAAGTTGCTTGTGTGTGTGTCCGTTTTTTTTTTTTTTTTCGAAGTTATATTTGACAGAATATAGAAGGTAATTATTGGAGAAGGGGTTATAGGATATCTGTTTTGTTGTTGTTATGTTCGTGAATACATTACACATATAAAGTAATGTGTATTAAGAAATCGATGGGATAGAACGGGTGTGTAAATATTCGTAGGCCATTTGTATTAATTACGATAATATATACGGTCTTTTAACAAACTGTAATAATAACAAAAGTGGTATTTCGTATATATATATCTACACACACATATTATATACAAACAAACATTGCAGGCTTTTTGGATGAGCCTTATATTTTTCTGGTGATATTATTTTTGTCTGTGTTGGAATAATTTCTTTGCCATTCAGTCGTCATATAATATTAGGGTGACCAAGTATTTGTATAAGGACGTTTAAAGTCGATATTATTTAGTATTTTTTTGGGGGGTGATATTACAGGACATTTACCAAAGGATTTTTTTTGGGAAGTGCCATCAAAAAATATTTTTGTTAACGTATAATTATATAATGTATGTATACAAACCACATGGAACTTGAGAATTTGTCCTCGAAATTGTTTAAACAATTCAAGTGTAACTAACTGGTGTGTATCGAAGAAGAGGGAGTAAAAAAAGTTAATGTGACAGTCACCTGTCTATATACCTTGTGTTTTTTGTTAATATGCTGGCAACTCTCAGTATATCGCAAGGGTTTTGTTCGAAGCCAGAGTGTTGTATTTTAGTATAGCTTCTAGCCAACTCTCAAATCGGTTGTCAGTCAGTTAGTTCCTACACCGCAAAAGTTAAAAAAAAAGGCTTAATCAATCGTCCGAAACCAAGACTTGATTATTAGTATTATATTTTTTATTATTGAATTACAGTTATATTTGGTACGTTTCGAGATTTTTTGGGGATAAAAAAAGTGCTCAGAGCATTAGAACATCATTATAGATGATCATTTTTTCATCAGATTCTAATTTTTTTCAACGTTCTATGTGACTGTGACTATATTGCGAGTCTTTACCTCAGAGTGTTCGTTGTGCAAATCAAGATAAATACAAAAAATATATATATAATAATAATAAATTCTTCGGTTGTGTGGTGATCTTTGAAAGTTGTTCTGGTGTCAAGAAAAAAAATTGTTTTCCTTTGAATGTACTTTCAAACTTCTTGGACGGAGAAGGTATTACCGTGCAATATTAGTAAATCGGAAGTTTTGAAAATGTGTTTAAGTTAACGAACATATTTTTGCCTGTGGAGTGGGTGGACTTACGTAACTTATTTCATGTTCTGCTCTGAACCCAACTAAAGGTTCTTGGTAAGATTTGTTTTCATGTTGGTTATAACAAAACAATTTTTTTTCATTTTCTTGTTTGGAATTAGCATTTTTTTATATTATGAAAATGATGTGCTGCAATCTTTCTTGTGAATTTATTTGATTGTTGTGAAAATTGAATGCTTATTAATGATCGTTCCCGATACATTATTTAGGCCTCTTGTATCCTTCACACGAAACCCTTTAAAAACATGGATTCACGTTGTTGAGTGCAAAATTCCGGTATCTGTATTCGATGCACACAAAAGACTTCCAACGATGTCTATAAACAGAGTATGGAATTACCTACGATATATACACATACATATATGATACATTTTTTTAATACTCCGTGAACAATAATCTTCACCTATTTAAACATGTGGCCAATATGAGAACAATTTATTATTTTTTTCCAGCATTGGTTTATCTCCTTGGTTAAAGACAATTCACAAACATGATTTGATGTTTTCCTATGAAAAGGGTTACACATTACACAGCAACTTTGTGGTCACCAGAATTCGACCTAGAAACGAGATAAGTTTGTACTTGTAGGGAGGCTAAATTTTTTCGGAGTATGGTCATAATAATTTATACATTCTGTTTTCTGATTACATGATGTTGTTTTTTTTATTCCGGAGGATCTGCATGTTAAATTTTGACCGGAATTATGGTTCGGAATTCGATTATCACAATAGTATTCATTAATCAGCTGGGCTTGTTCGTAATCTTAATCTTTGTGTCATTTGCCTATGAAGAATGGAGTCAATGGTTTGCTGATGTGTCGTGTATAGAGTGACGAACTATTCAGGCCACATAATATATTATGTCATGATATTAGTATTGTAAATTATCTTTATCTATATGCGTACAGGATTGAAAGCCCACTCTGATAAAAAGATATGGGATGGCAACGTGTCACCGGCACATCATCTTGTTGGACTTGATACTGTCCAGGAAAAGTGACACATTCCAATGGAATTATGCGTATATGTATAGCTTAAACAAAAACAAATGTAATAATTTTAAAGATTTTGTTGATGGGTACTTGAGGGATGTAAAGTTATTCTGATGACTGACTAAACACATGTGTGCAGAAATCCATAAGATTTCTATTCCTATCACGTTGGATTACACGGTCGCGAAAAGTCCAGAGTTAATATGAAGCTAACTTTGATTTTAAAAAAGTTTATTTAACGCCACTTTTAAGAAAATACGGACGCCGTCAGCTTGTCGTTAGGAAAAAATTTGCAATGAAAAACATATGAGATTACCGCTGTATATGATTCAAATTCTCGCTTATGGTTTGCCACAAGAAGTTTGACGAACATCAAATCGTACGAATTCATTACTAAATACGCTACGTGTAGCGTTACTTTTGTCAGTTCCTTGGTCATGAATAATTTCAACTTCACTGATGAGAGCTTGATGTGAGAATTATTAAATGAGTGATGAGGAGAGAAAAGAGACTTTCCAACACGAGGAAATGCTACAGTGTGTGGTTTTGCTCAAAACATTTATGTCCTGATCTATATTTTAAAGTACAGATCACCGACTTGTGAATAACTTCTTTAAGAATAATATTGTTCTTTCACACGCAAATCCTTTTTAGAAAGCCTCTTTCTAACTGAATTGTCCCAAGAAGCTAATCTTTTCTCCCCTCTAATTGTTGCCAAGTGTGGGGGTTGTTCAGCTGTGCCGAAGCATGAATGACACATTAGTTAGGAACTTCCTCATAAAATTCCTGATGTGGGCTCTTTTGGAGGTTCCTAAAAATATCTTTATCTAATCATGCAGAGGAGCAAGGTGCTGTCTCAGAGTCAAATACCAACCTCAAAATTCGTGTATGAAGAATACAGATTCTTTTTTTTTTCTCCACTTTGTAAAGGGAGAAAATCGTGTGAGTTCTACAACTTCATGCTGTGCCACTTACTACTATGACGTAATATTCTATATGTATTGGTCCGGCGAATTAAACAATAAATCACGTAGGAAAAGGCTGTCTGATAACATTATCAAATTACAGTGATTCAATTACTGTCCTCGTGAACGTAACGGCTTTTCTTAGGGATATAAAAGGTACATATACATATATACTACAAACTACTATGACCCTTTGAAACTTGAGCACATGGGTCTACAGATACGTACGCCTAAATGGTTATGCATACATGTGTACATTTGCACAAAAAAATTCGTGGAAATGATTGACCCACCTTTGGCATTTGTTACTTTTTTCTGCGCCTTAGGTTTTCTCCACATTTGCATTCACGGTGGCCCTTACAGTCAGTCAGGTATTATTATTATTAAAGAGTTTCCTTTTCTCCAACGTTTGTTCTTTTTACGACACTGCCGAAAGAATGAGATTGCACAAATATTCCCTTGATCAGAGCAGTCTCCAAATTACATATTCTTTTCTTTACTATTGTCATTCTATGGATGCCGTAGTTGTCATTATTTACTACATTTACAGAATGCTCCCATTTCTAACAAACTTGAAAACGAAAGCGTTCTCCTTGATTGTTATGAATGTGAGAGAAAAAAATTAATGTAAAGAAGGTTAAAGGATCGAGGTATTATCAATGTTTGAAAAATGAAAACGACAAGTGATTAAAAGGAGTGCATATTTTCCTGAGAAGATAGCGTGTGAGCATGAAACGTGCATGATTTTTGAGTGACAAAAATAAAAATGCGAGCATGTCATTAGTTTATTAGACCGTGCACAGCTCACCAGTACCGAGTATTATTATTGTAAAGGAAACAAGCGAAAAAAAAGGTTGAAGGAGAAGAAGCTCCACAAGTTTACAGAGAAGAAAAAAAAGACAATGGGAAATTATTACCACTACCACAATTACTTGTTTCAGGCTTTTGTGTGGGATTTATTATACAATTCGTACGGAACTGTGACAAACCTAAGCGTTTTAAATGCTTACCCTTGTATATATTTGAATTCATTGGACTTGCCCTGCATTCTCAGTGTGGTGCAAAAATCGCATTATCATTAGCCTTATTAGTTAATAATTCGGTTTTATTTTGCCCTCGTTGCGACGTGGCCCCGCGTGTGTGCTTTTTTTCTTCTTTATTATTACAAAGTCTTCGTATGAATGTTTTTTTTTTTCAAATTTCGTCCGTTGCTATTGGTCTGCATGATGGTGATCTGTTGAAGGGAATGAAATGATAATATGCCTAGCTATATATGCAGAGTCCTTTATTATAAATGTTTTCAAAGCCTCGTGTTCTTTATGCAGTTCGTCGAATCGCTTCAATCTGTGTTGTTGTTACCAGTAATATTTTCCCTGAGACTAATACATACTAAAGAGATTTGCTTAGCTTTAGAGAATGGAATAGTGTTTTTTCACTCTCATAATAATGGCAGTAAAATTAAGGTTTAAGTCAAATCATACTAAAACTAGTTTTTTCTTTCACTACAAATTCCCGCAGCACATGTTGTCATGCAAGATATGCAAGAGCAAAAAGGAGTAAAGGTAATACTACTCTGTGTGTATAGTTTAATGAAAAATGTTTCTAGGTGGGAAGAACTACCACTCCTTTTTTTTGGTAGTATTGCTTAACGGCTATTACGTTGATTTTGAAACTAGTGAGAATTCTCAAGGCTTTGTAGAAGTTTGAAATTGTCTGACTCTTGAAATGTCAGTCAATTATTTTTGTTGCAAATACTTTGACGCATTTTTTTTGTTTTTGTTTGTGAGAGAACAGTACTAAATAGATGCAAGGCGGAGGGAAAGGGTATTAGGAACCAGGTTTGGAAAGAGCATTGATTTTTGGAATACGATTGAATAATAATAATGTATGAAAATTTGCACTCTTGAGTCTAGTTAGTTAGGAGTTAGGAGTGATAGACTTATTATGCTTCGTCTTCTCCTAACTAGACACATTGCTGGGCAGTGGACGTAGTCTATCAAGGTGGATTTGGGTAGGGAAATTATATAATTGTATATACATTGTATTAAATTGTGAGTATCCTTTAAGTTTTTTTAATTATGTCACACACAAATGTTGAAGTGGTAAGTCTTGTTTGTCCCTAACTGACACCAGTACTACTTGCTTCTCATGAATGTGGTATGTATGTCAAGAAGGAGGGTGAGACCATCGGTAGGTAAAAGGTGAGGCTTCTTCTTCGTCCTCTTCTTCACTGTCCGCTTCTTCTTGAATTCCTTTTTCCTCCATCCTCGTCTTGGTTGGGGGTTGTTGCGAAATTCCTCTGTTTTAATACAAGTATTATTACCTCCGAGGTACTAGTCTCATTCTCACATGGTCAGGTGGTAAGGAAGCAGTGTGATTCACTTTCTGCATAGTATTTCGTAGTATATATGTATACACCTCTCTTTTTTGTTTCAGGAAAGTTTGGTTGTTTATTCTACCTTCGTTTTTTTAAAGCACACATTTGTAAAACTACCTTAGTCTACTAAAACTAAGATTGCAAAATATTTACCTGTAAAAAAAAAAAAAGCGTAGCAAAAAAAAAAGTTCTCGGCGTTGTTTGCCGCCTAACATAATCATATCCTCCTCCGTTTGCGGAATTTATATTATTCAGCTGAATTTGATTGCTCTCGACGTTGTTTGACGCGTAAAAAAAAAAAGACAGCTAGTGTGGGTGAAGGTCAAAGTCAATATATTACATGAGTAGTCAGGAGTCAGGATAGGTGTTTTGCCTCTGCTTACGTACTCGCTGGCAGTGATTTGGGAAGGTTGTGAATAATGTAAACTGTTGGAGATTTGGAAAAAAAATTGTAATAATAGGAGAGAGGATCGCGATTTCGAAAAAATCCCAGTACATCATACATTATTCAGCGTGTAGCGTGTGCTTTTTTTTCGTTCTTTTGGTATTTTACTGTTCTTTCCCATTAGCATATACGACGACTGGTGAGGTGGGAGGAGGAGGAAAAATTCCTTTCCTCTTTAAGTATTTTAACACATATTTAAAGAGTCTTCATTCAGTTGTCTACCGTTTTGACACGGAGTGTTTAACTGGGACAGCCAAAAGCTGAGACAGAAAAGACTCAAGTGGTATAAAGAGAAAGAAAATTTATTAATGCAGTAACTGTCGTGTGAGTGTGTGTACACTGTATAAAAACCCATCAGCGCTACAGTGAAGTTTTTGATTTGTGCTGACGGTGCGGAACAAGAGTGTGAACTTTTGCCAAAGAATAAATGTCGGTGGGGGTATATAGGAGACCCAAGCAGAGCCAGAGGAATAAATGTGTATTCAAGAGCAGTTATCATCATCAATAACTCATGTATTGGAATTGTGTATGAGTTTGCTTAAACAAAAGTTGTTGAATTTCAACTAAGTTTAGTCATTCTGCACATGCATTATACATACGTACTACGTACATGACGTTGCTTACACACTTACGTGTTGTATACACTGCTCACGCTAAGCCCTTGAGTACCCATACCCAATGGAATGTGTCAACACCATTGGAATTGATATTTTCTTTCCTTGTCACATAAAAATGCAATAAATACAATATACAAAACAAAAATAAGGATTTGTGTCTCCTATTGATGGAAAATTTTTGTTGGATGCGACTGCTAATGTGGTTGTAAAAAATTAAAATCAGATATAATCAGTTACTTACTTGAAGCATCGTGAGATATCGTTTTAAACAATTCAGCAGTATAGTATTGGTATTGTGCAGTACCTTCTATGCGCATTCTGTGAACTGTGTATTTGTAGAAAAATAAGTCTTCTTGCAAGCCCATTGTTAGAAGACTGGTGACTACAGAGGACAAAGGCCGAAAGCTTGTTAATTACGTTTATAAAACAATTAGTGGAGGAGCTAGGTTTCTTCTTTTTTTTTTAAATGCATGCTTACAAACTTTGAATTGAGAGGGAGACGGCTGACTCACAGAGTATTTTAAATTAAGAAACAAATAGGCTTATTACCCCTGTGGACAGGTTGGCCGGCTTTGTCACGTAAACTTCAAGAAGAAATCGTTACGTGCTTCTAGTTCATTTTTGTGTAGGCGGTTGTGTATAGAACAAGTAGATTGTGAACCTTTTCCCCCCTTTTTGTTTCGAATTGACTATTAAGTTGCTCTCATGGTTTGTTCTCGTGCCACATGTAATAATAAGTGAAGTTGTTGTGTCATCTTGCACGAAAGTGATATTAATAGTATTAAATACATTAGTTCTGCAATAAAGCAGCAGTAACGAAGGAACGATACTGACAAAACGTTTTTTGTTTAACAAAAAACTCTAATTGGTGCTGTCAATTAGTAACTGTGGTCTTTTTTTGTCTTTTTGTCTGAATATTTTGCTACCTGACAAAATGAAGGTATTGGACAACATGTCTCACCATAGTGAGGATGGTATGCTGATCGCGTCGAGCGATTCCTTCTGGGAACCAGGAAATTATAAGAGGTAAGTCTTGTTTTATTCAAATTAATATAATTATAATATTACACATGTCGGTTGTTAGCAATGATTTGTTCAGGTAGTTACACTTGCATTTATCAGAATTGTCTGTACGCAGTGCAGTCTTTTCTGAGGGAAACGTGTATATGTGTACGTTTTTTGTTCCCTACCGGTACTTGCATCCATAATATATACATATACGGAAGAGGTACAAGCAGGTGAACTTGACTTACAATCTTTATTGTACTTCCTGAGTGATCTAAAACATTACGTAGTATCTCTGAGGGCATGATGAAAAAATAAAAGCATGAAAAAATTCCTTCGCGATTTTTGCTGACTTTACTCCTGCTGTTATAAGGCATTTACATGTATTACGTACATGTGTTTAACAAGCATACAGTAGTTGCCCAATTGCACAACTGAAGAATCCCGATGTTTTTACAAAGTTGCGGATGTTCTGGTCTAGTTGTTGGTCAATGATAACAAACACCAAAGTTTAGATGAAGTCAAATGGTTGATATAAAAGAGTGTATGGTTTACTATTGGCAATTTATCTGTTTCTACGGAGGAAGATACGTTATATTCTGTTGTGGTTCCTGGGCTTGACAGAATATGGTTGGAAGAAGAAAACAGGCTGGTGTGGCTCTATTATTATAGGTATGTGTAGAGGGCTAGAGAGGGTCGATGATAGGTAAACTCTACTGGTTTGGTGGATGGTTCATAGTGCATTGAGAGGGGAACGGAATAAGAAGATGGTTAGAACCGACAATTTGTGTGTTCCTCTGTTATAACTGTGCTTCACGTATTCGGTACGGTGACCAACGAGCTGGGGGGAAGGTGTGATAAAACGTTGCTTTGATATGCTTTTCATGCCTGCGCATGTATACATATGCATATGTGCGTGTGTATATAGATATAATCAGCGTCAACAATATATGAGCATTACTATGATTTCTCCGTACAAATATGATGATTGCAAAGTTTCAAGCTGTTCGCTTCTTTCTCCTGTACTACAAGTCCGTGCTAAAACTGCGTATATGCAATATGTAACCAGGTATGTGTTTACAGGTTTATAGGGGTAGATCTCAGACAGCATTGTTTGTGTTTGACTTTTTGATAGTTGACTGATTACTTCACTATGATTCTTGCACTACAGGAACAGCCCGCAGTGAGGGGTAGGAAATTGAGAGAGGGATGCTTTTGAAGTTTTTGGTATTATTAGATAAATATCAAATGTAAAATAATCATTGCTCGTATGATTTTTTTTTTCATGAATATTGAATAGTCCGGATGCGTATTCATTTCATACAGAAGTATAGGGCAGACACAATGAAAATATAATCATGATATCTCTGTCGACGGACGACGACGGCTTGCCTCAGCTGCGGCTGGTAATGATGAACCAACGAACGAAGCACTTGCTCGCATGTTAACATCGCGTACCTAATGTGGTAATTAAAGCCATGGCTTACGTCCATCTAGGCAATGATAAGAGGGGATCTGCCGTGAAATTGCTGTTTTTTTTTAATCCCATGGATATAAGGGAAAGACTGAGTGTAGCAGTGTCTGCTTGGAAAGAGAATTGCTTCATTGCTGCTCCTCTTTTTTTATTTTACGGTTTGCTCACTGCATGCAGGATCATAGTACACGGCTGGCAAAAACAAATTGAACTTTGTTGAAGGTCTATGACTTAAACTTAGTATTCGCCACGGTATAAATGCAAAGATGTAAGTTACAAGCGTGGGTACTATTATGCATTAGAGGAAGGATTGTAAAACAAAGTAAAAGACTGTTTTCTTTGTTTGCTGGACAAAGTTACTGCTGGAAACATCTTCGTAAGTTATTTACCAGTGGAAGCGAAGGAATTTACGAGCCTTTTATGAGGAACGTAAGCCGCCGGGTAGAACTCCAGTTAAACTTCCAAACAGCAATACGTAGGCGCCGCTTTGTTGGCGTGTAGTGTTGTTGACAATAGAACATCTAGTTATTTCTATTCCTATTATGTTCAGTGTGGCAGGGCCACAACCCGCATAAAACTTTCAAATGGGTTTCTATAATTAGGTGGAATACCTGAGCAGGGTATGAGCAATGGGGGTCACTGTTATATACGAAACGATTTTCCTCGGAATAAAGTAAACGTAACTTTACGGGCAAAACTTGGGTCCAGAAGATATTTTGTGTTGATTGATTGAGGAACTGTACTTCTTCAATGATTAAGTCTTTTTGCGTTAGCACTGAATTTAAAAAGTTTACGTCTTTTGACATAGCTATTCTCCATTAGTGGTTCAGATAATGTTTCCTATATACTACCGCATGTTACCCCGGAAATTTCCAATTTCAGATGCATGTTATTGTGTGCTGCATTACATTACAGTGTTGTTGAAAGTTGTAGCTTTTAGCGGACTCTTTGAAACTTCAAACCTCTCGGTATTTCCATTTCCAAGAGATGATATAAATCTGAGTAACTGCCCAATCTACTTGCTAAATTGCTTTCACAATTTCAAGCAACACCTTATAGCTCGGCCTCTCTCTCTACCATTGCAGGCCAAAACCATGGGGCGCTTTGCCAAGAGCAGGAAGTAAATGTTTAAGTCATAATTAGGAATGACTGAAATTCTGAAATTATGGTCGAGTTTACGGAGAAAAAATGAAATTTGATATCTCTGGCAGAGTTGATCGGGTATAAAATGCTGGGACGTGGAGGCAGAAAGCTGAAATTAACTAGTGAGTTGAAATTGCTGTGAGGTACAGATGTTTAGTGGCTGGATAGTAAGTTTTTGTTTTCTTATCCTGTTTGGTGGAATAGTTTAGGTTTACGAGGTGTAATAATTTGGTAATGTTTTTGCCCGGCATCACTACGGGTACTACAGCTGCATCTGCTGCTGAACTTGCAAAATTTTATATACGTCTAGCATTTATTGGAAAAAATTAGGTTGTTGATGTTGGGCTTACACAGGGAAAGGACATAAATAATTTGCAAGGTGCTTTTCGCTCATGCCCTTGGTAACACCACTTACTTTCCAGAAGTATATCTGCAGAACAGTGGTCGCGTTTATATAGTCATACGCAGGGACTGCAGATGCTTAATGGCTCCGCTTTGTATAGATCCTAACTCCTTGTGCACACAAACCCGTACGCATTTGGTACCATTATCAGTAGTGTGTCCTATGTTAAAGGTCCCTATCAGCCTCAAGGTCTTATTTACCTGGTTCAATTTATTCAGAAGATTTTAATATTTCATGAGTAAGTGATGATAAGGATCTGTTCTGTATTGAAACACTTCTCGCTTGCCTTCCGCTGACGTCGTCACAGGGTGAAACAGGTTGAATTGATTTCCACCGGGTTCTTCTCCTACGCCTGCATTTCAAGATGACCATTTCTCGCGGATTCTATTGTGTAAATAGTAAATATGAAACAAGTACATACACACATGTACAGGAAAATCTTACCGAAATAGATACTTTTCTCTGGTGGGCTGGAATTGTTCTATAAGTTTACGTGTAAATTGATGCTATCGTTCTTTTCAAAAGCAGTCGTGGGCTAAGAGTAGTCCTTCTCTACCAGCGTACTGGTGGCATTAATTCCGAAATTATTTAGTTTAGGCATAGTACCAAGGTCCTCGCTACTCCACCTGAAAACATTGAAAATCCGTTGAGCCACAAGATTGGCATATGAAGCGGGTGGATTGATGGATTGTCATGTCGTATACTGTGGTACATGTTTACAAGAAGATGATAAATAGGCCGTTTGCCATTTCCAATTTGTTCTGACATCAAGGTAAAGAGGTGGAGACATACATATTTACTAGGAAGCAATTTTATTTGCTAGTGTTAGCAGAAATCGTTGCATGAAGTTGTTATAGGGTTCCACCAATCGAGGCGCAGCTTATTACTTGGTTTATTCTGCAATTCCAGAGGATGCTAATGTACTTAATATGTGTATACTGTATACCTAGTATGCATAGTATATAATGCATAATATATGTATCCAGGATTGAGGCATTGTGTATTATTATAATTCATGGTATGATTTTATTTTTTGCAGAACAACGAAACGAATTGAAGATGGACACAAGCTTTGCAACGATCTGATCCAGCTAGTACAAGAGCGTGCTGAAATTGAAAAGAATTATTCCCGCAATTTAAGAGCATGGTCGAAGAAATGGGCAGATTCCATCGAGAAGGGACCTGAGTATGGAACAGCAGAAGCTGCTTGGAAGGGTGTCCTCGTTGAAGCCGATCGTCTTGGCGATTTACATACACAAATGAAAGATGACCTTCTCAACGAGGTTGTTGGCGGTATCCGAAATTGGCAACGGGAAAATTATCACAAAGTAAGGCACAAGATACTGTCCTGTTTAATAGCTGTTGCTGATACTGTCGATGAATAGTTTAGTTTAATATTAATGCACCTCTTGTATTATGAATCACAGTTTTTGCCTGACCATGTAATTAGTATCATTTTTTGTAGTAATAATAAATGTAAATATAGAGACAATTGTGGCTGCGCATAAAGGGCTGACGATTTCTGTTTTACTTTTTCAGAAAATGATGAACTTAAAAGAGAGTAAAGATATGGAAGAGCAATTCAAAAAGGCTCAAAAGCCATGGGCGAAAAACCTGGCCAAAGTAAATAAGGCCAAACAAGATTATCACAACGCGTGTAAAGCCGAAAAGTCAGCTCTCAATCAAGAAAGAAATGCATCAAGCGATTCTTCACTTTCTCCTGATCAGGTTAGTGTATGTGTCATACGAAAAAACTCAAATCAATTACATCGCAGCAAATTATACACCAGACTTCGTATTTTATTTTGACAAATTATTCCTTTTTAGGTAAAGAAAATGCAAGATCGCGTTGCAAAGAGTAAAGAAGAGGTTCAGCGGTCAAGAGAAAAGTACGAATCCGCACTTCAGGAAATAACGCAATACAACCCGAGGTATATTGAAGAGATGAGGGATGTTTTTGACAAGTGCCAAGAAATGGAAGCAAAACGGCTCAGATTTTTCAAAGAAATCATGTTTAGTCTTCAAAAATATATCAATATTGCCAGTAAAGAACAGTGAGTTAAAAATATTTTAAAAATACTTCAGCTAGTCTGTTTATGTGCGGCATTAGCTAAATTTCTAAATTTGTTGTTTCACCTTGTTTACTACAGACTGCAGCAAATCTACGAAGAATTCTCCCACACTATTAATAATGCCGATCACATGAAAGATTTGAAATGGTGGTCAAATAATCATGGAGTCAATATGGCAATGAACTGGCCTACATTCGAGGTTTGTGTGTGATTTGGTTTAAAATAGCATTTGTAAAGTTTGGATGACTATCTGTCGTCATCATTCGTAAGAACTGGAGTCTTATAGTTTGATGCCTATTTCAAGTTGTCCAAAATGGTTCTAAAAAGAATTAAATGTACAGCAAAATGAAATATGGCATTAAGCTTGTACCAAACGAAACAAAAGTATTGACTCCAGTTCACTGTAATATTTAATTTTAAGCTCAAAGCACGTATCTTATTCTTATAAACCAAGATTTTACATGTTCTGTATCTAGCTTGTTACTATCCTTTCTTCTCCTTTCTTCTTTTTCTTCTGCTTTTACACTTTTCACTGTGGAAAAAGGCTATTCCTTCACTTTCTTGGAATTGTAGTTTTACTTTGTTTTTCATGGTAAGCGGTTGATATGATTTGTAATGTTCTGCCTAGTAACCAATCTGAAATGCATACCCATAATAGTGTGTGTGTGTACCAATCAAGCTTTGATTGGGTAGTAAATAGTAATTCCGGGTCGTTGCTTGATGGGGGCTAGTTTTTTATCTACAAACTAATTCACGGTACCCGTCTACAAACTAAAGAGTAAAAGTAAGGGAGTTTGGGTGTTGGTTTACTGTGTGTAAAATATGCTCAAGTTGAATGGGGGTGTGGAGTATGTAAATGTTTGCTAGTTTTATGTACAATTGATATTTGTTGTAGGCTCCGATTTCTGTTGGGAAAAGTTTGATTACTAAGATTCGTTTTCGTAGTTTATGCGTTAATACATTAGTACTTTTAACGGAGTTCTAAAGTATCTACACCTACTATTACTTATTACTTGTAGAGCAGGAGTATGTTTAATTTTTTATGTTGGTAGTTTTGCAATTTGATTTGATTTTTGTTTTGTGTCGACGGTTTTTGCTTTTATAGGATTATTCTGAGGAATTTAGGGATATAACGAAAGGCAGAATAAAGGATAGTGTTCCCACTGGTGGAATAACACTTCTCACACAGAAACCTGTTTCCGACGACCTGCCAGTAAGTGATTATGGAATTCTTCCTCCAAAACATTGTATTCCAATGTTCGGGCAAAACAATAATAAGCGTTTTCCTTCTGATGAATTTTATCAGTTTGCTTTTGCATGTTCACACTTAAAGTCATTGTCCCAGATATGTAATCAGTACTGCCATTTAACTTGCAATCTTGACCGTAAAAATGTTTAAGTGTCTTTACCTGAATTTCACCATTTCTAACCACATTTTATGCAATGACACCGTTCTTCCGATGTAGTGGTTTCCAAAATCTTAATTATATGCCAATTTTAATTTACTTATATATTATGTTGTGTTTGGGGAGTGGGCCGAATATTGAAGAAAAGAAAGGAAAATCCGGATAATAAATGGTTGTTTCTCATAAATTTTTAGGCTGGAGGTCCTCAAGAACCTGTTGTCACTAAAGTGAATTCTGTTAAATCTAAATCTAATGGAAGCGAATCTAAAACGAAATCTAAAGAGACTACGCAGGAAATAAAGCCTAATGGTTCAGGGTAAGCGCCTGTAAAAAATATTCACAGTTTTATGTCGTCTAGAATTATGAGTAACAAAATGCTATTTCGATTTCTCAGAAAAGTGCAAGGTAATCCGTTTGAGGAAGAAGAATGGGACGAGTATTCAAATAATGATGGCGCTCTTGTCGATCGCGGAGAGCCTGGCATTCCGGTTCGAGCCCTGTATGATTATGATGGAGCTGAGGACGATGAACTGACTTTTAGGCAGGGTAAGGGACAAAACTATTCCAAATTCTAATAACTAAGATTTAACCATATTATTTTCGTACTTAACAAAGCTTCAATCTGGATCACAGGTGAAACTTTTGAAAAACTTGAAGATGAAGATGAACAAGGCTGGTGTAAAGGGCGCAAAGATGGACGAGTAGGCCTCTATCCAGCCAATTACGTCGAAGTAGTTCAGTAAAAATCAAAATATTTTAGACTATCACGTGAGAAAGGATCGTTGTCCTGATTTTCCTAGATTAATACATAGTTAAAACAAGAGCATTCGTGCAAGCGAGCGGGTCGTTTGAATTTCTTCCAAAATAAAACAGAGTTCTCCTTCTCGACAACAAATACTAAGCTGACAAAAAACGTTAAAAAGCATCACTTATATTTGTTATATGTATGAACGTGTTGTCAATTGATACCTTAACAGTAATGATTAGATTGTTAAAAAACTTATTGTTAATAATTATAAAAAAATACATGATTCCTTTGAGGAGCAAAAAAAAATTAGCCAATAATGTTAACACCTTATAAGGTTACACGTCAAAGGAACTGATAAGAAAAGAGCAATATATAATTTTTTTTAAAAATTATTTCGGTTATACTTGTAAGTATAATAATTTTTTATTTATTCTGGTTTATTATTTTGGGTGTAGAATATTTATTTTGTAAATAATTATTAACACCATACATACACATACATACATAGCTTGTCTTTTTGTATCCCACAAAATTATTGTTGGGAGACATAAATAAAACTGTAGCGAAAATATTTCGTATTTCGACGTCTACCCTACAAACATTTTTATTTGCGTGAAAAAACGTTTTATTATTGCTATTTTTTGTTTTGCCCTAAAAGAGTAACCTTCACCAACCACTGTATCTACTGTTCAGCAATAGCCTCTTCTAATGTATAAATTAGCTAGTTGACTTCGTTGCTTTCAATATTAGTTTATGTACTTGTACGAATTTTGTTCCATACCAACAAATTTATCCAGTTTATTCAGATTTCAAAAAAACAAACGAAAAAATACTTGCGTCAAAAATGTTATAATAACACAAAGTCCGTTAGGCGTACAGTCTTATGATTGATAACATAATATTCGAAATAATAACACGGTATAATCATATTTACTGTATAATAAGTAAAGTATTATTAATAATAATAATTCATCGGTTAATCGACAGCCACAGTAAAAGATGACATTATGATACTTGTGGCAGCTGTTTACACCATAAATGTTTGTGACAAAACTTTACTCAATTCAATACAAAACTATAGTTAGGGCATACCGAGAGGTCACACTCAGTAAACGCGCCACTTAATAATATTGTTATTATATTATCATTATGTAACGTCAACAAAACTAGATCGAAACATTCGAAAAGTAATAATGTTCATTAGTTTAGGCGACCTAATACTAATAGTCCTTAGCAATGTTGCAGGCACTTACGGAATTTACAACGTTGTAAAAAGAGCCTAATTTTGTAATCATTTTAGTGATTATTTGCTATACGGAACGTGTAGTAATATGTTAAGTTAGTAATGAGGCAGAAACAATTATTGCTACGTACTGATTGCAACCTTTGTGAATAACGAAGGCAAGATTGAAATAAATGGCTCTCAGTTGCCTGCAATACGTTTTTTCTATTCTTTGTTGACGAATGATTCTACCCCACGGAGTTCTATGGGATAGAATCGAAAAGGCAAGTTTGTACTGTCATTTCTTATTATTGTTACTATTCTCCAGTTCAGCAACCAACTCACTAAATTTGGATGTGAAGTCCAGATGATTATTTGAATCATCAATCATTGACTGGAAGTTCAGTTCAGTCTAGAAATAGTCATAAACTTTTACATTTGACCTGCAGGAACAATCAATTTCATTCATAGAAACCTGGGCAAAAAGAATCACTTACCTCAGAGGGTATGGGTTGAGCTGGATCTAAATTACCCAAGAGGCTTCCTAGGGAAAGGTCATTTGCCTGGGACAAAAAATGTATCCTCAATCAACAAATAGCATAAAAACACATGATCCTACTCAGCACGCTTAAATTATCTCCATTCACGTGACTGTCTTAATTTTGTTTTTTAGATGGGCTTGACAAAATAAGCATAATCAGAGCACAATTCCACTGCTACACATTGACTGAATAGTAATAATTAATCGTTCCCAAGTTCTCCATGCTGCAAAGATTTTGAACGGTTGTTCGGTGACGAGAGAAACCATTGCATACGATTCTGGATTGTTACTTTGCGATACACATGTAACAAACAATAAACAGTGACAAAGTAACTTCTTGTTTGTTTTTGAACTAACACATATATACAAGTGTGTTCCTAACATTCGACGGAAAACAATATTTAAATGGAGTGGTATTTGGGGTGTTTGCCATCCAAAACCTTAACGCTTACTGTATATGCCTAAAACATGTGATATGACACAATATTAAATGTGATTTAGTCAATAAAAAAAGTACTTACGTCAGTGCCTAGCCACTGATGATCGTTCGCTAGAAGATTTGATGATGAACTTGAGTTTTTGTACGGGTCACTGGGATCAGATTTCTTTGGTGTCTTTAATGATTCTACTGTAGGTTGTTTCTCCCGTTGCACCGCATTGTCAATGTCATTATTTGAGTCGTTATTTAGGAAGTCTATAAAATGTAAGAAAACATAATACACAGGGATCTTCTGACTTTGCAGAAAAAAAATAAAACGTCATACTTACTGCTAAGACTCAGGCTGCAACTCGAGCTACCAAGTGTTACATCCAGAAACTTTTCCGATTTGAGACACTCATTTGCAACGTTTCTGGTAGATTCAGGTAAAGAAATATCCATAAACGAGGATAGACTTAAATTACTTTCTTCTGCTTTCCCCTGCTCCATTCCTGAAACTTGTAACAAATCTTGGAAGTTGGAACTACTAATCTGATTATCACTAGATTCGGAAATCAACGATGGAGTTCCTTCATTAGACTGAGCTACAGGAATTGATGTATGCATAAGAGGATGAGTAGACATAGGTACATCTCCACTATCTGATCCTGCAACGCTTGGTATCTCTTCCTTGTCACCAGTATTGACAGTGCTTCCACCGCTCGTGCTCGAACCATTGGTGACTGATGCAGGATTCAGACCTACGCCAGCAAAAATAACAAGTTGTGTGACCATATCCTCAATGTATAAAAGCAATACCGTAAACTAATTGCTAGAAAAAAGATATGTGATGTACATGTGACTGGAAGAACAATTGGTGTGGCGTTATTCACCAAGACTGTATGAACTGCTGCAGACTTGTTCCCCACAATTTCCCAAACAGGAGATTGTTGGGTTAGGTCAGGAGTTTTCGGTAACAATGGTAAATACCGCGGCACAATATTTTTTTTACAGCACGGACGACCAAGTCTTCTGTTCCCTTTTGGAAGATCAAGAAACGGTTTGGGTGCATTTTTCGTACTTTTGGCTGTTACATCTTCCGAATTTTCTCCGCTTGCATTCGAAGGCATAGGTCTTATACGTGGATACACAGTAGGGATGCTTCCATTAATATTTCCCGACGTCGTGGGAACTTTGAAAGCTTCCTCCTTCACATCTCTGGCAGGACTGGGTGCTGGGAGTGTCGGGGTTTCAGAAAAATCGGGACCCTTTGCAGTGGGTGGAGCACTTGATAATATTGCACCTGTGCATGAAGGCGAAACCATGGTAGGCGTTATTTTCTTAACTTTACTAAGATTGCTGTCGCACTCCTTGGCTGTCGCGTTGATACCATTTGCAGGAGTCACTATTGATAACGGAGCAGTAGTCGCGGTAGACATATTGGTAAGATTGCTTATGCTGCTTTCAGTGCCATCCATTCCTGCTGTCGTGGCAGGGCTTTGAAGTAGCACAGATTGTAGATTTGAAGTAACTACTGGTATGGAAACATTCTTATTGCTGACCAGAGGAGAATTCGGTGACCGAATATTGCCTACAGGCGCAGTCGCTGTGGAGGCGCCTGAACCTATTAGTTCCGTATTGGCAGGGGAAGTAGAAGTAGCGACAGCAGGAGAATTAGTACCACTTAATTGGTGGCCACAGCAGGGGCAGGTTGAGGATGCACCAGGCGGACATGTTAATATTTTATGACGAGATTGCTTTTTCCTTTTTAAATTACGAGCGACAAGAACAAGCCTTTCCAGCATTATTCTTGTTCGAGTATTAATTTCAGAATCTTCATCCCCTTCATCCCATTCGTATTCAAAAGATAACTTTTCATTATGGCCAACCTGAAAGTTATACGTTGATAATTTAATTTCTGGTTAAAAACATTCACGTGGCGAAACCGATTTTTTACCCGCTTATATTAATGATACAAATACATCACATTAACTCACCAGCATGTACACCTCCCCAACAGTTAAACTCCCTGCCTCTTCTGCAGTCCAACCGCGTCGCAGAATTTCTTCGTCAATGCTAGTTGAAAAAACTTCTTCAGGTTCCATTCCTTTATCTTCTCCCGCAGTGCAAGAGCACCCAGGATTATCTGAATTCATTCTTCCAGACAACGGGCATTCGTCAGAATCGAGATAGTTGTCGCCGTCACCATTGTCAAGTTCATCTTCGTCTTGTGAAGCATTTTGAGGCATATCGTAAATAGATTGCAACATACGCTGGACTTCGTCTTTTGACATCCCTTTAACTTCTAACGTATCATCTCCAAACGCATTACGAAAAAGTTGCGTAGCCACGGAGTTGTACGACCCAGCTTCTTTGGTTTCTTGCGTCACTTCGGCGTCACTCCAATCAACCTCGGCAACAGAATCATTTGCTCCGTCAAGACCACCCACAGATCCGGACTTTTTTCGTTTGCGATTTTCAACTAATTTCACACAGCCATCTCGAGTGTCCTTATTTAGAACATTCCGTGAAAACGCATTTAAGGAGATTTTTGCTGAGCTAGTTGTTTCATAGGCCTTAAAAACTGGAACACTCGAGTCTCTTTTAAAGGAAGGAATTATTCGTAATCGTCTTGTGCGTTTGCCGAAAGTTTCCAGCATTTGTTCTTTCTGTAAAATAATAACATTCCATGTTGATTAGTTAGGTTTCAATTTTTTTAAAATCTTTGCAATCGTATAACAATTTTATATCCACTCACAATACGATCCGACGAGCTTTTCCAACGCTCTTCCAGAAAAACTATAATAGACGCAAGAGTTCTTTGAAGCATGACCAGAGACCTTAAACGGGGATTATGAGAAAGACACTGCACAACGGACCAAGCCCCTCCATCCTTAGGAAGTAATTCTACCACTACTTTTGAAGGAACTTTAGTAGGTTCTACATCCGTTAAATTATTGATTTTCTTTAAAGCTTGACACACGGGTGTTTTGATTCGCAAAGTTTTCCCTTTGACTTTAATTGTTGTAGATCCTTTTTCTACTAGCTCCAACAGCTTTGCAGCAGTTTTTCCATTTAACGCTCTTTGCTTTTTTCTTAATTCACCATAATTTACTAGGCCGTATAACTCTTGGAACGCTTTCTTCATGTCTGTAACCAATTTTGAATGTTATCATCAAAACTCTCAATCAAACCCGGAACAATCAATCGTAAAAGTTTAAAATGAATAACTATAAATTAATACCTTTAGGGAAATGAAGATATTTTTGTATTTTATTCCAAGTTCGGTAGTAAAAATGTCGAACTTGCTCCTTTTTCTTAATTTGTGTGGGTTCAATAGTCTTTGTTTTTGCTTTCAGTTTTGATGCTAAATGCGTTTGAATTGCATCAAAATCTTTTCCGAATTCATTCAGTGCTTCAAAAAATAATTGCTTATCGTATTGACTCCATAATTCCCAGGTCCTCTTTTTTCGTTTGCCTGGTGAACCCTCGTGTATCATCCCTCCTTCCGGAAGAGATTCAGAGGTAGGAAGACAGGATTCATCATTTTTTCCCTTGCAGACAACATTCACACTAGTGCTGGTAGTAGGAGGGCAGACAGCAGGACATAGGACATCTACTATTTGTTTACTTGGAGATGCTTCCCTTCGTAACTTTTCTTGTTTTTCTTGCACCCTTGCACTGTATCGAACTATGAAGATAAACAACATACCGTAATTAGTAAATTCACATCAACCATTTTTTGACAGTTGAACAGACATAGCACAAATCGATGCTACATGCTACAGTGATTACACAATCCGTGAATCATAATCCATACTACAGTAATACATTTCAGACCTTGGAAAACACGAAAAACTCACCATGGGTACTAGTTTTGGGTATAAACAGGTCACTGTCCATTTCTTCCTGACTGTCTCCATCATCACTGCGGTAAAAGAAAATGTATAGTAAGCAAATGTTCATGTACAGTGTAAATCATAGGCCAAACATACATCAATGTCAGTCCAATACAAGATCAATGTTGACTTAATGTTGACAAAACAATGAATTATATTTCGCCTGGTGAAACTAAAAGTTTAATTGAAATTACATACCTTTTCTTTGCCCCACAGTCATCTCCTTTACTCCAACTACCACTTCGCTTTCGTTTACCCATCATAATCTCAATGCAAACATACGTTCCATTCCTCAGGGAAAGTGAGGCTTGTTAATAATAGCACTTATGGCAAGTCAATCATCCTCTGCAACTTCTTCTCTGTCGAAATCTGCAAAAAAAAAAATAACAAACTGGATTAATATAAACCAACAAGCATTATATCCACGTGCAAACTAACTGAGCATTCTAAACTTATCTCCAAAGATGTATTCGTAAAACAATTCTAAAAAATTCAAACTCTAAGGAATCAGAAACATCAACTTCTCAAACAAGCAACATTGACACTGAAAAATATAGAAAAAAAAACAATATAACATACCTCCAAACTCACGGTAAATTATATTGTCAGAGGATATTAGTTGAAAACACTTGTACTACTGTACTGCCTTCACAGCAGCTGGACAAGAAACATACATTAACAAAGTAGACCTTATTGAACTTTAGTTTTTGACGGGAAGAGTGATTATATATACGAAAATACATGTATTTTTCTATTAAAGATTTATTGCAAGATTCTCCGTCAGAGACAACCGTACTAATGGTTGGAACCAATTCTCACTGACATCATAAACTATTTGAACAATGGGAAGCTTTTATTTTGTTGTTATTGAAATATTTTGTACTCCGCCACCAGCAACATTCGTTCTTACATTGTTTATCTAGTAAAAGGCTAACTGGACAATTAAAATGAAACCTTCAATTTGAAGACATAAAAACATCAATAAGGCACCCCAAAAATCATGTGACAAAACCAAAGTTTAAAAAGTACTCACCCTAAATTATAACTCAGATAAAAGATAAAATGTTAGAACATACCAAACAAAACAAAAACACAGAAGGAAACAATAGGGAAAATGAAATACAAGAAATGTGATGAGCGTCCCGGTTCAATATGATGACACCCAAAAAAATCTCTATTTTCAAGCTGTGAAAACGAAATCTAAGTAAATAAGGATATAATAGAATAACACAGTAAATCCTGTTTTCAACAATCAAACATAACAGCAATAAAAAATAGATTTTACAGAATCATTTCAGCGGAAGAAAATAGAACGGGTAGAGAATTAATTTGGACAAAATAACCGGACAATATAAGAGCAAAACCCAAAAATATACTAACCGACTAAATCACAAACAAAAACTCAAGTATAATAATAGCAAACATGTCCACAAAATATCTTTTCTCGGGGATCTAACTGAAACTGAAAAAAACCGTATGTGTTATGAAATAGACGGGAGAATCAAATGAGGAAATAAACACTTGCTCCAAAAGTAAAAAGAACAATATACTATTTTGATTTTCTCACTTTTCCAACAACCAAGAAAAAAAAGGATTTGTCGATAGAATTCTTTTTTTCTGTCTATTTTAAAAAAAATTAAAACAACGAAAGATTTCTTCTTACAGTTCAATGGAGAATTTTTTCCCCTTCTCGTCTTTTCTCTGTCAAAAAACAGTGTAGAAAGAATATTTTTATATTGAAAATCAGGAGAAAAAAAAGATGTTCTTGAAATTCTGTGGGCTTTCCCATCCACCAATCGCACGAGGAGATGAGAAAATCTCATGTTCAATATATAAACAGAAAAAGTTTTCACTTTCTCGCTCAGCTGCAAGGGGAAAGTCCTAACATTTTCCCTTCCCAATTCCCTCCAGCAGATTTGCCCCCATATGGCACGAGCAAAACCAAGTGAAAATCATCTGTTCTTCGTCTAATTTAACTTCTCTATACAAATCCTCCAAATTAATTCTTCCAGCAAAATTATTTAATACCTTACCTTTTTTTTCAATGCAGATGATTTTTTTTTATTCGTGAAAACACAGTTTTCACGCTTATGATCTGCGCATTTTTTTTTAACTTTAAAAGCGTCTCCCAATCGATTTTCAACGTTTTTCTGGCTTCCAAAATCCAAGTATCGCTTATTAGACCTATTTTGCCAATTTTTTAAAATAATTCCTAGTCATTTTTAGTTTTTTCTTGGGGAGGATTTTAATCCATATACAAAAGCTGGTGACATTCCAGAGGGAGAGACGAGATTCAGAGATAGGGGGAAAATGGTACAAAGGCAAAAAGATGACACATTCACACACGCGCATAGACAGAGAGATGACAGAGAGAGAGAAAGAGGTGACAAATAGGGAGAGACAGAAGGTTGACACGTGAGGACAGAGAGATGTAACAGGGCAAGAGAGAGATATGTAGAGAGATAGAGAGAAAGAGAGAGGAATGTATCAGGGAGAAAAAAAAAATAGAGAGAGAGAGAAAGAGAGGTATTAAACATGGGAGAGACGAAACACAAAAAGAGACAGTGAGAGAAAGAGATGAAACTGGGAGAGAGGAGGGAGAGAGTAAGAAAGAGAAGAAGAGTGGCAGAGAGGAAACTGGGAGAGAGAGGAAGTGCGAGAGGCAGAGAGAGAGAGAGAAGAAAAGTGGCAGAGAGGAAACTGGGAGAGAGAGGAAGTGCGAGAGGCAGAGAGAGAGAGAGAGAAGAAGAGACGAAGGGAGAGAAGGAGAGAGAGGAAGAAACAGTGTGGCAGAGAAAGAGGAGGAGACAAAGGGAGAAGAGAAGAGAGAGGAAGAGATAACGGGAGAGAAGGAGAGAGAGGAAGAGAGAGAGAGAAAGAGAGAGAAGAGACAGGCAGAGAGAGAAGAGAGAGGCAGAGAGAGAATAGACAGGCAGAGAGAGAAGAGAGAGGCAGAGAGAAAGAGAGAGAAGAGAGAGGCAAAGAGAGAAGAGAGAGACAAAGAGAGAAGAGAGAGGCAAAGAGAGAAGAGAGAGAGGCAAAGAGCGAGGAAAGAGAGGTGGAGAGAGAGAAACAGGGAGAGGAAGAGGGGTAGAGAGAGAAAGAGAGAGCGGAAGAGAGGTAGAGAGAGAGGGAGAGAGAGAGAGAGAGAGAGAGGAAGAAAGGTAGAGAGAAAGAGGGAGAGGTAGAGAGAGAAAGAGGGAGAGAGAGGGAGAGAAAGAGAGGAAGAGAGGTAGACAGAGAAAGAGGGAGAGGTAGAGAGAGAAAGAAAATACAGGGAGAAAGCAAGTAAAGGACAAAAAGGACAAAGTAAAGGACAAAATCAGGAATGAACGCGT
>JAQGBT010000337.1:0-57816 GCA_034698585.1 Disparrhopalites patrizii
TCCAATTAAAATACTTTTCTGACAAAAATACGGATACTAATTCCGATTAAAATACCGAAAAATATGAATATAATTCCCACTTGAATTCGAATACCGATTCGGATGTCATACCTTGATTTATTTTCACTTTGTACTTAATACCGTTAGTTGACGTTGAACTAGAAAAACCGTGAACTCTGTTTACAATAAGTTGAATTTTCCCGAATTTTTCCAATTTCAAATTCGATGAATCAAGTTCCTTACTATAATTGGAATTGAACGAATATTTTCTCAGAAATAAATTCGAAACTACTAAACTCACAAATCTGTCTCGAGGGAATCATGGGTAGCCGTTTCCAAAGAAGCCTCAGGTTCGTGACTGGCCATATTATTAATTTAAATTTCTTGTTTTTAGTTTGAATTTGAATATAGCTATACATTTAGTTAATTTGACTTTACAGGTTCTTGTTGGCTATATGGTACTGGTACAATTGAATTTGGAAATCCGTAATTGGACATTTGAATTCGGTTGAAAAACCAAGTTAAAAATTACAAAAGTTCGTTGAGCCAAGTTCTAAATCTAAATCATTGTACTTATACTTGAATGAGCACTATAACATTAAATGTGAAGTTGAAATCTTAATTGAAACTCGAGAATACAGTTGTGTATGTATGTATAAATAGGCAAAAAGTTAAAATTTATTACTTTAGCCTATTTTAACAGAAGTAGAAGGTTTTATTTTCGGCAAGAAACAAGCTGTTAATTGAACTTGGTTTCGGGTTGAGTTAAAAATCCCAACTTCGTACTCCCAGCAATTTAAATACGTGAGAATTTAAAGAGTTTACCATATTTTCAAAAACAAAAAACTCAAAAATCGTCAGCGAATATAAACTTAAATACTTTGAACTTGAACTTGGTACTGAAATTGATACTCTAAAATTGATTTTGAACCCACACGGACCTCTGTTGGAATCGTATGCTGTCATGTATAGTACATAAATAATTCCAATTCCTCCATTACTCTTTGCTTTGGTGATATTGATGTGTACACTAAATGTATATAAGGGTCGACGTACGTAAATAATGGTGTGCATTTGTACATTTACCCGTAATTTCGCGCGCTTCCGCATCATTTAATGTAAGCTAATCACACGTCAAAACAGACTTGACATTACAAGCTACATCAACATGGAGTTCCAGTATGTAATTATTAGTTTAAATTGTTCAGAAATGTCATTTATTGACGTTTATAGTACATATATGAAATTTTGTATTTCATTATTATTTTGCCTTTATACATATGTATATACATTTATATACATTCTATTTGCAAAGGTTCAAGAACGGTAGTTGTCCGTCCCGACAACTATTATTGAAATAAAGTAGGACATGACAGCTGGGATGTGACTAGCTAGTAAAATGCAATAATTGAGTCACTCAACAGACATGCCTTCTCTTTTTAAAAGGCTCAGAATTACCTATTACTTCCCCAATTTCTCCACGGGCTTTTTGCGTTTTTCTTTTGCCATTTTTACGCCGTACATTTATTTTTGTTTTTGCTCTATACGTTTTTGCGCCGTACATTCTATATGAATGCATTGTGAACCTTGATCTGCTAATCTGCTAATCTCCGCCAAAACAAAATGCTGACGAAAGAAAATTTATTCATGAACTTCGCTCTCCTCCAAATGTTTTCCCGCTTTCAAATCAGCTTCTTCTCCTTTGACCGTGACACGGGCTCCATGTGTCCAAGACATTCCTGGAAGGACCTCGGCATATGGAAACTCCGGTTCATGGGACATGCTCTGGGCATTCTGTACAAGACCATCCGCCTCCTCCAAACTGTCCAGGATCCGGAGAAGTATTACAAATTCCAGAATTTCCTCATTCACATCATCACCGTGATGTCCTCATACTGGGGCTTCAGCTGCAATCTGAGCATGTTCAAGGGAAGGAATGTCGTCTGTGTAATTATCTCAGGAATTCATTCCTTCAAGGAGCCCTCAACTTCCCCCATCAAAATCCCTTTGGCAGCCCAGTTTAAAGACATGATTCGGTCCATTCCTCAACGCTCTTTGACGGAGTCTTTGATCGTGTTCTTCCCTGTTGTTATGTACAGCTCCGTTCCGGCTGTATTGTTGGTATATCTTCTGGACACGACCGCCCCACATCTGTACTATTCCTGCATTCCAGAGCACTTCCAAAATGGAATTACACTAAGTTTGACCATGATTTTGGATCTCATATTTACCCTGGAGATTCTCTCTGTTGTCTACTTGATGGGCTACTCTTTTCTCTCCTTTGTTGTGCCACATATCTGCGATGATGTCCTGGAGAAATGTCTCATTGCGTTAGTCCTGCTTTTAGACCCCTTTTTACTTTCGTACATAATGACAATAACAATTCTCCGATTTCTGAACAGTCGATTATTTCTATAACTGATCCACTTAAATCAGTAAATCAGCTTTCCCTCGTTAGCTATATAGAGAAAATCCGCTGTAGAATAGAAATTTAAACAATAACGATTGGACAATTGGCTAACAATAACAATTGGAGAAATTAAGAAGGCAAGTGCCTGCTTATATTACTCATTAATCATGTACGGCAAATTCATTAAATTGTAAAATCAAAAAATTTTCAAGGTTTTTCAGGGGCCATTCAATTATTAACTTAACCACCTTCATTTCTTTTTTTTTCTCAGCTTCGCGGAATTATTCAACCAGACTTTCAGGATGACCCTGCATATATTAAGTCTGTTATTACTTACAATAACATTTTTGTCATAATTATAATTGTTTACTACAATTGAAGATGCAGTGGTCACAATTACCTGCAAATAGCCACATTTGTGAACTGTAGTATGCTTTAAAAAAATCATAATGTGAAATCGGCGAGGAGAAATTTAATAGATATTATTTTGGTTACACAAAGCATATTAGAATTGTTTCTTCAAAATTCCTTACTGAAACCACAGTGGAAGGGAAAAAAATTGATAAAACGTTGTAAAATAGTGGCCACAATATCAAGCGTTAACCTAACCAGAAAAAAGCTGTTCGCTAATCACAATTGAAATCGCAATTATAATCGCAATTATAGTCGCGAGTCTCAATTGGAATTTCATATTTAATGCGGTAGTGTTCATTCAAGTATCAGAATAAAAATTTAGAACTTGGATAAACTTACTTGACTTTTTTTTTCAATTTTCAACTTGATTTTTCTACCGAATTCAAATTTTATCCAAATATGTAGTGGGAAATGTTGTTATATAGACCATAAAATATTCACTTCACATGTACGAAGGGCGGAAAATATCAGGTTGGTATATAGAAATGTTGTTATAAAGAGACTTGTTATAGAGAGACTCCACTGTCCGGATTTTCCAATTCAATTTATACGAGTACGATGTCAAGTTCAATACAAAAATCAAGTATAGGCAATAAGAAACTGTAAATTCAAATTAACAAAAAAAAATGCATTTAAATTCACACTAAAAACAAGACATTTTAATTACTAGGGCCAATAATGAAGATAGGGCTTTGGAAAAAGCCACCCGTGAGTCTCTGGAGACGCTCCAAATGGTTGTCCTGGAAGTGAAGCTGTACAACCAGGCATTCTCCAGTATCATCTACTGGACGAAGGTCATCTCCCTCTTCAGCGCCATCTTCGGCCTCTTCTCCAGCCTCCTATTCCACGACACGCACCCGGCTCTGGCCCTTCTCCTGGGCCTCATCGGCCTACAAGCTTGCATCCTTTATGTCATCATGTTCGGTCATTGCTTTGTCATCCCGGAAATGATGGACAAAGTGAAGGGCCAAGTATTTTTGGAGAGTCCAACCTTGTTAAAAGGGTCTAATTCCAGGTTCGTCTTGGGATTGGAAGAGGACACTATCTGGACTCAGGCGTACGTGAGGAGGAAATTAGAAGCTATTCCATTGTCAAGGATACGTGCCGGGGATTTCTATGCCTTGGACCGAATGTCCAGCCCAACTTTCGTGGATTTTGTCCTCAACCAAGTTGTGGGCTTGGTACTGGCTTTCCAATGAGGCATGTAACATCAGTCGTTCCCTTTTAATGCTTTCCCGGAAATTAAGTGGTCTAATATATGCATGAAATGTACAGATACAGATACATATAATATATGTATGTATATGCATATGTGCTTACGTTAATATGTAACAGACTTGTGTCATAATCCATGTGTCGTGCAAAGAGTGTCCTGCCTAAACTTTGCCATTTTCATTCTTCCAACTTTTGATGTTTTTGTTGCACCACACGAATGTACTGTATTATTAGCGTCATAAAAAATAACTTTCTAATTCCCGCAGTCAATTGCCGTGCATTTGAATACAAGGGCATTGGGTAATCAAAATAGGTCATTAAATCCTATTTATTTCCAACGTACTTATTTCCTTTGCCGGATCTGTCCACAGGGTCACGTTGTACAATTTCTCTCTTTTTCTTTTTGCTTTCTTTCTCTTTACTCTCTCTCTCTCTCTGTTTCTCTCCTTTTCCTTTCTCTCCCTGGCTCTGTTCTTTCTCTCTTCCTCTAATTTTCCTTTTCTTTCTCCCTTTCACGCTTTTCTCTCTTTTTTCTTCTTTTAGTAACGCATCTCTCTCTCTCTCTGTTTCTTTCAGTTTTTATTTCTTTCTCCCTTTCACGCCTTCTTCTCTCTTCCAATCTCTTACTAATGCCTCTCTTTCTCTTTTTATCTCTCTCTCTTCTCTATTTCCATCTTTTTTCTATGGATGTGTTGTTCCGTCGTTTCTATTAGGGAATTTTGGCTAACTTGAAACTGCTACCTTTTCTCTCTTTTTTCTGTTTGTCTTTCTTTTTCTTTCTTTCTCCATCTTATTTCTCTGTTTTGCTCTCTTTTTTCTGTTCCCTCTGTTTCTTTTTCTTTCTCTCGGTCAATTCTTTTCTCTCTTTCTCCATTTGTTCTGTCTTTCTCTCTTTTCTCTTCCTTTCTTTCCCTTACTTTTGCCTCTCTCTCTCCTTCTCTGTCTTATTTCTCTCATGTTCACTGCCATGTATGCACCTGTAAACACATAATAATAAAGTTAGTACATAAATACTGCAAACTTTTGTCAACTTGTTTTTTCGGTGTTGATTCTAAATAAAAACACATTTATAATTTATTCCAAAAGGGAACGAAAAGTTATACTGTATTCATACAGACTGACAATGTTGTACATTATGATTACATGATATTTTTATAGATAATTGAACGCGAATAACCGGATAATCGGTGACTCAATTTCCTACGGTACATCATGATTGCACTGATCGGGTAAAGGCTTTAATAGGAACTGTCCTATTTATGAAGGATTTTAAAAGCCAAAATTAAAGCTATAATTCCCACACTTTGTAAATCACTCAGACCAGACGAGGTTTAAGACTTCCCTTCATACATGTATATATATCTCTGTATATACCATATACCTACATAGGAATACGTTTGTGTAATATGAGTATATCTTTACAGTTTATATAATATAATTTTCTCTATAAATAAAATCTCTATAGAGACACAAACATGCGTATTTGGAATGCGTCGTAGTGGGAAAAGTATTTAGTAATTACGTACACAGTATACTTTTAGGCGTTTTTGGGCTACAGCTCATTAGTTGCACACGTATACACATGGAGGATGTATGGATTGTCATTAAGAATTAACGTTAAATAAAATTAATTTTTTCCAGCTACAGTTAATCGCGTATATTATAACTACATACCAAGATTGTACTAGTATACGTTAGAAAGCATATTAATTCTGGAGAGGCTAACAGGTAACATTTTTTTGGTCATCACAAATCTATTCTATAGAGTCTATAAGAGTTTACGTGAAGGGTACAATCAGGAAGATCATGGTATAAAATTACACATATCCAGCACATCTGTTCCGTTCGTTATACACACATAATGTGAAATATATGTCCCAAGAAACATTTTAAACCCCTCCTAGCTTTATTATACGATGATGGTAAAAAAACATGCATATTCGCAGCAGAATTTTTTTGCGGAGAATATTACGGATTTTATTAGAATTCTATCTATAGATACTATACTGGAAAAGATTTCATCCCGACCCGACAACAGTTGTGCGAGTAGTGGTGTCTATAAATTATTTATGATACAAATAATATAGTTTCTGACAAAAACAACAAAGATTTTAATTCTATATACCTATTCATGAACAAAAATAAAATGTTATAGAAGCTGTTTTTACAGGTACAAAAATTACAAATGTTTATCAATTTTTTTTTTTTAAATCTGAAATTGCGTTGCGATACTACTCATAATGTTTTCGAAACACTTCATTCTTTTGTTGTACTTTGCCCTTCGAAAAAACGGAGTCATATATGTATTAGTACATACACGTGATTCAAAAATCATGTGATCCTTTTCTAAAAAAATCAAAGGTATCGTAAGAAAAATTTCCGTTTGAATTATTGCAAATTTTTTGAAAATTAAAACCACCAATTTAAACATTTTTGTAAATACCAGATTTAAAGAAGATGTAACGGATTCTATCATTTTTATCACTATTTTTATTATATGGCGAAATCCTGGAATTACGAGCTTGTTACGGTAAAAAGTTTAGTTTAGTTAGTTTTAATTTAATTTAGTAAGTTTAATTCAGTTAATTGTTGGTCGGATCGGTACAGAAATTTTTTCTTGGATCCACAATGAAATTTTCAGAATGAAATACATATTCTTCCCCTTCTGCTCAATTTCAAAAACGTCTGAATAAAGGGCGTATAAAATGCTTCTTGGGACCCTCTTATGTATATGTATGTATGTTTACATTTTAATTAATCCACTCCACGGCCGCGCAACGGAATTTTATTTCCATACCAGACGTTTTTGTCCAGGTGTAAATTATAATACTGAATTACTCTCCTCTCCAGTTTCAAATGTAAATATTCCATCCCATCTGATCTGATGATGTAGATACTCGGGACGGTGGGCTAGACATCACACTCGGAATCTTCTTCCAGGATGAGCTCATCGTCCGAGTCAGGGACGCTGATGATCTCGGAATGGTCCACCCGGGACTGTCTCATGAGAGTGGGTCGACAGGATAATTCCGTTCGGAGCTTCGGTCTGGGTGATTTGACGGGGTAAATCCCGGATTCTCCCCCCAGCATGGAAGATCGATCCAAGGACATGGTCAGGTCCTCATTTCGATGGGACATCAAACCTCGATGGAATGGTGGGTCCTGCGAAACGACATAATAAACGGCACGATAAGTACAAAAAAGGGCTGGATATACGCATTTCGAGGATGATACATTTGATCATCTTCACCCAGCCTTAATGCACAAATTGACCATCTCCAATCGACCCTAATGAGCAAAAGTAACAAACACACAAAGGCAATTTATTAATTACCAATTTATTAATTATCCTTTATTCTGTCCCTGACAATTTTTTTAACTAAAGGAATAGCAAGATAGAAGTACTTATTACTGACAATTGAAAATACAAATTTTTGCGAAGCCTCTCGAATCAACCATTCGTAGAAGCAAATAGCTCCGAATTTCATCGGCGATGCATGATGTCATAATAGATTTGAATTTCGGAAAATACAAAAACAGTTAAAATTTTTGTTTTCAAATTTCAAATTATTAGCAACACCACCTGGTAAATATCAAAATATAATTTATATCATATTTATTTGGCATTTTAGCTGAATAAAGCGTTAAACCAAAAATTTGTAAATTGATTTACGTGAATTTGATCATGCGTATTAGAAAGGTAAGGGGATGATCGATTTTCGTATTGCAAAATGTTCTCTCTCTCTGTGTAACGGCTTTTGCACTATAACGATATTCACGAATATCCGCCCGAGAGATTTTGTGATTAAATCATTTTCTATATAACGGTTTCCTCCTTTTCTCTATGACCGAGAAGTTTTGACTCCGCCGCCATTAATATTCATTTCTCCTTATAACGGGTTTAGGCCACGCATAAAAGCATAACGGCCTATCTAGCTATCAACTATGTCTATGACGGGTTTTGAATTGTGGATATTTTTGAATTCCCCGCCATTAAATTTGCTTTACAATAATAAACGGGTTTCGTTAATTTTGAATCTATCGCCATTAAATTTTTTCACTTTAAAACGGTTTTTTCTTTAATTGTGAATCCACCGCCATTCAATTTGCCTTTTTACACCGTATCTTTCTATAGTTTTGAATTCCCCGCCATTAAATTTGTCCTACACTTTGACTATCTCTATAACGGTTCTCTTTAAATCAGCAAATTTCCCTCATTGTAGCAAATCATTGTTATATAGAGAAGAGAAATATCTATGTTAACAATTGGAGCAACTTTTCCGGGGAGAATTTTTCTCCACCGCTATAGAGAGAAAACCGTTATAAAGAAGCCCGTTATTGCGCGAGTCCACTGCTATGTAACGGGTTTTTCTTTAATTTTAAAATTCCTTTCCTTTAAATATGTTTTACTTATTACGCTTTATAATCGATTCTCTCTATAACGGACTTATGCCGGTTTTTTACTTATAACGGTTTTCGCTTCATAACAGTGGCAGAAAATACTCCCTTCAAAAACTTAATCCAATTGTTAGCACAGAAATTATTGTTGTCTATAACGGTTTTTCGCTCTAACGAGAAGAATTTGCTGCTTTAAGGAAAGCCTTCGTAAAGAGAATCGACACTGCAATATTCCCTCTGTCAATTCTTATCCTTAACGGTTAATTCGGGCGGCTTTTTCTAAACCGTTATAGAGAGATAACGTTATAGAGAGACAAATCCGGACGGAGATGATCGTTTTGTGTAAAAAGGCAGCGTGGAGATGATCAAATGTAACTGTTTGTTGATCAAACTTTTCACCCACACATTTACTCCGTATATTTGTTCCCATTTCGTAACATAGAGTTAATTTTTTATCAAAACTTTTTTTCCCCTCCGCAACGAAATTGTTTTTTGTCCCTCTTGTGCAATGACTAATACAATAAACAAGTTTTTGGGAAAGAAAAAAAAGAAAAGTTTCGATGTCCCCTACCTTAATTGAAACGTGTTTATGGTGCGTGGGGACGGGGAAAGTTTCGGAGTTGTTCTGAGGAGGCGAAGCCATGCAACCCCCAACAAAGTTAAGCTCAACGGTGGCAGGCTGGAAATGAACGGTACTGGAACTCCCATATGAATGATGGTGAGGTATCTGCCGACTACAATGGGCAATTTCCTCACTGGTCTTCATTGTAGTACTACTACAATCCCCTCCTCCCCCACTACTACTCACTGATATATCCGCGGAGGTGATGGAAGACTCGAAATAATTATTTTTATTCAGGGAAAAAATCCTCCCCGTACTCTTCCTCCGCCCTCCGGAGATGGATGACATGGAAGGGCAACTGCTGTTGTTGTCCAAACTTGGACCTCCCGTCCCAACTCCGCCCCTTTTCACCCCTTCCACCGATGTTTGCTGAACTAAAAATGGGGGTGAATGACAATCCACGGACATGGTTTGACGTAATTGCCTCAAAGCCGGAGGGACAGCTCGGGTTCTCATCATTTTTGGTACAATTGAAGCGCGTCTGGCGCTGCTGGGCGCGACTTGGATGTCGTCGTCCCCCGCCAGCAAATTCGGGGCCGATGGACTCCGATGGAATTGATCCTCCTTACTGGAATTTGTTCTTATGGTTCTGTTATGGGATAAAAAACATTTAAAACAAAATATTAAATTAAAATAATCAATATGTACAATTAGCGCACGCGCGGATGATGGCGCTCTTTTAGAGATAGGAATGATCCGATTTGTTCCCTTTTTGGTTCGCGTTGCTTCAACGAATCGTATCAAACTAAAAATCGATTGATTCAAAGTTCAATGCAAGGCAATGGATTGAATTCAATCATGATTTCATGATTCAAACGGTTCAAAATATTCAAAAATTTTATTGCGACACTTTTTTCACTTTTAAGTAAATTTTAAGCTTGTAATACAGACCAATTGTTAGTCGGTTCAAAGAAATACAAGTAACTTTGGTTAAACTTTTACGTTGGTTTAAATTTGCTCCAATGTTTTGATGGCTATTATTGCTCTGCTTCGGAAGAATATCCAAAAATCCCGTTTACTAAATAATGTATCGCATGAACTCAATTTAAGTTAAAATATTTGGTCGATTTAAGATGCTTTTATTCTCCAATTTATCTCTTGAATCGATTATAACATGATTCATCTTTTTGAATCGAATCAAATTTTCAAATATCTAAATTGCATCGAATCGAATTGAATCATTAATTAGGATTCAGAACTGAATCGTTGCCAAAACCTTACGTTTAGGATGGCTGGAATTTGATTCTAAATGGATTTTATATTCGAGTCAATGCAAATACATACTTGAAAATATTGTATTCGAAAACGTGAATTAAATAATTCGATTCAAGATGCACCTCGGATGATAAAATTTAACTGAAATTCGATTCATTTGATCCATTATTTAATACAAAATTTTTGGATATTCTTCCCAGGGATAGCAATAACCATCATAATATTGCAGCAAATTTAAATCAACGGTAAATATCATATCAAGGTTACTTGCATTTGTTTGAAGTGGATAATTATTAGGCTTGATTATATGTATGCTTACAATTTGCAAAAAGTGAAAAAACCGTGTCATAATAATGTATACATATTTTGGATTGTTTAAATCATGTTTCGATTCAATCCATGGGTTTGAATCGAACAGAATCGAAAGTTTGCATCACGAATCGGATCGATTTGCGAATTTCAATCCGATTTGAGCTTCAAAACTATAGTCGAACTAAAAATTTTGGATCAAATCAGATCGTTCCCACCCCTAACTCTACGTTGTCTATAGGTGAAAAATTGACCTTGAAAATTTACGAAATGTCTCCATCAACGCTTTTTTATCGAAGATATGCAAGGCAGTGGCGGAATTGGAGTTGGATTCTGCTATCGTTTGACTTGCCACACTTCGCACGTCCAAACTCCTGGCGCGAGCTCGGTAGGTGCCTCCATATAGAGCGCCGGCATTCCGATTTCCCGTGTATGCCGCTGGACCCACTTTCGCCGCGCTGTCCCTTGCTTCGAAAGTGAGGACGCAAGTTGCCACGATGACGAAACCTGATAAAAATTTGCATTATATTAGGGTAAATTTGGCCGTAATTGCGCGCATTAGCTCGCCTCCACCAGTCGCTTTGAGATGAATAATTTGGTTTCCATTATGTGCGAATACTCTCTAAAATATCTTTATATAATTAACCCAAAAATAAATAGATTGATGTTTATACTTGTGCTCATGCCCATAAGGATTGTTTTATGCACTTAATGCGCGCACTCTTACATGGAAAATTTTCCAAACGGAGTAAAAGCTGAAAAAAATTCCCCATAAAATGGCGGAATGCTCCTCCCATGCTATGATCTATGTATTCCAGAAATCTTTCCAGCAATTATATTCACTTTATAAATTGATTTATGTAGGATTTTATTGCGGATCAAGTAAAAAAAGCTGTATGCAGATCTATCGAGAATTAACCAATGTATAGCTATTGTTCAAAGGGTTTGTTCAATATGTTTAAACAATAGTTTAAAAAAGTGTTTTTGAAGTTTTTGAAACTTTGCGCGGGAAAAACCGTCATGATTGGGTAAATTTTTGTATCTGACTGGAACGTTTTTATCTGGATCTGCAATTAAGTTCTGCATCACATCTTATATCTCATGTTTATCTGGTCTTCTAGTACTTCTATAGGCTTCAGCAATCCAGGTGAATAAAATTAATCAATTGCTGTGGAATCATTTTAATTTTCAGGATTTACATACTAATGTCGTTTTTGCATGTAAGAGACGGCGCATTTGGGCGAAAAAAAAAACCTGGAGCAATTGAGCACTCATAATGCAATACCTCCAATGCCCATGACAATGGGTCCAGCGTAGGAAAGTTTACTGAAGCGCACCGTTGCACGGGAGTCATTGTAAATGTAGGTCCTGGACACGGTTGAATTGTTATTGGAATCCAATACCCCGTCAGCATGGAATCCTGTATTTGAAATAAAAATTATCCGATTTATTCCCCTGGAAAATCTACATAAATGATACCCAGAATCAAGGGACACACCTGTCCCTTTATTTTCTGGAATATTACTTCACGGAGAGTCTCTTGTATTGTCCTTTTTACGCGTCATTGCATCTCATTTTATTAAATTCTTACGCTCTGCTTCCATTTACATTCTCAGGGAAATCGAGTTTTTTTTCCCCCGTAAAAATTCCTCAAAAATGGCTTGAAATTCTATTTCAACCCATCGATTAAAAGTATATATTGTACGAAATTCCTGCAAGCTCTGGAATGGACTTTCACTTTGGAAATGAGCATTGCTTCAACCGGAAAATAAACCAAGCTTTACCCTTACAAAAAACGGGAATTCCTCCAGGAAAAGGAGCATACCAGTGGGTAAAGGGGATACAGTCAAATCTCTCCATAACGGACTCCCTTATAACAGCTTTCTCTCTACAACGGTGGCAAAACATCCTCCCCGAAAAACTTTCTCCAATTTTTAACATAGAAATGTCTATTCTCTGTTTTTTGCTACGACGGGGAAAAGCTGATTTAAATGGGCCATTATAGAAAAACTCTGTATTGGGTAACAAGGGGTAAAAAGTCTCCTGGAAAATCTGTCCTCGCATATCCTTCCCAATTAATGCACCTGAGCATAAGAAAGCAATCCCATGGGCTCCGACACACTCCATATGACATGCCATATAGCCATAGGAAAGAGGCAGTAGCCAAAACCTGTTGAGTTTTCCTTCTTTATTTCTATATCGCATTCCCCAATCTCTTTTTTCCCCTTTTTTCTCCTCCCTTATAGTTTTTCCCCTGTGGAAATGGTAACAGATACCACTGGAATTTTGGAGGAGGAGGAGAATGAGGTGGATGGAGAGGACGCAAATGGATAGATGGATGGATGAATCCAAAAGCTCTGTAGGTAGAAGATGGATGGGCTGTATGTAAGATCAGGAGGAATGTGAGTGCTCCATTTACAAAAAAAGGGGGGGAGAGATTGAAGTTAGAGTTCCTCATTGCTTACTTTATTCTGATTTGGAAATTGAAATCGGACTTGAAATTGAATTTGGTTGTCGGTATTGAGACAGAATTTGAACTCAATTCAAAACCAGGAATTTTTTAAGTTGGTTTAATCCAGTTCCAAATTCTAGGGCAAGCCAACTTATTATTTTTACTGTTCAAAAATAATGCTCTTACCGAAAATAATTATTTGCTGTTGCCGAAATAAATTATGCTCTTATCGAAAGTAATTATTTTCTATTGCCAATATAAACTATGCTCTTACCGAAAACTATTATGCTTTCACGGAAAACAATTTCGCTTTCACTGAAACACCTGATGTTCTTATGCCATCAAAATTGTGCTTTTTATCACAGAATTAATAATGCTTTTATCAGTAGAAATTATGCTTTTTATCATAGAATTAATAATGCTTTTGTCAGTAGAAATTAAGCCTTTCATCATAGAATAAGGCTTTTGTCCATGGAAATTATGCTTTTTATGCTATGAGTTTAGCTTAGTTGTAGATACATTTAAAAAACGGAGGGTGATTTCCAGCTCGAAATTAACAAATTTCAGTAATTTCGTGTTTCTTCTTGTAAACAAATTAAGTTTTTTTTGCAAAATTTTCTGAAAAATTGCTTTTTTTATCCCGATATTTTGGGATTATGTTTTATGCTTTCTTTGCTTCATGTGATTAATGCAGTAGAGATTTTTTGCTGTATTTTTGTGTAAAACTTGCTCCTAAAGTGTCTAAAACTACCTTTCAATGGCACAAAATGGTCTAAAACGTAGGGCGTCTAATTATATTTATGCTTTGACCTGGCCTCAAAAATAATCAAACCCGTAATTGAGAATGTAGTCCAAGCATTAATTTGAAATTGAACTCACAATTGAATCTCATGGGTTTAATTGAGAATTAAATCATGATTGTGATTAGCAATCAAGTATAGATAATATTCCAAAAGAAATTGTACGCTAACGAAAAACGGTGGATTGATAGATTACAATATAATTGGGAGGGACCAAATAAGAAAAAAATTAAAATGTATTACTTTCCCCTGTTTAACGCGCTTTAATCGACAAGTTTGGCTTCCGAAAAAAAACGAACTCGTAATAGAACTTGTTTCGGAGTGAGCTAAAAATCAAAATGAACGTAAGGAAAGGAATAATTAATTAATTTCAAGTATGTTCAAAACCGCGAAATGGACAAGTGCGAATTTCTAATTACAATTTTTGAGGCCCGAATTGAACCTGCCAAAAATTGATACTTGGAAAAATTGAACCTGAACCTATGAGGAACTCTAAATTGAAGTGGAGGAGGATGAGGAGGACATAGAAAGAGGAGACGAGGAACAAAAGCGAGAAAATCGATCTGGCTTTCCCCCCTTTCTCTCTGTACTCCTCCAGCATACATCATCCGCTCAATATGGAAAATAGCAACAGTGTGTTACAGCCCAGACAAGACAGGACGACGAAGGAAAAATCCAGCACATTTTTTTCCTCTCCCCCACAAAAATTTTTTCTTTCATTTCACCTGCCATTCAAGCTCAAATGCTCAAAAAACACCACAAAAAAAAGGGACTTTCCACACACAATCAATTTTCCAAATACTTTCTCCTCTCAGACCAGATCTAACATGATTTCTACGTGCATAAGTGCTGGCTCTTGTACGTGCTTTCACCGTCAAAAAGAGAGACTGGCGGCTTTCTCCCCCCAAAATTCTGTGGGAGATTCATCCAAAGATTTTTCCTCCCACCAAAATGTCTGTCAGAAAACCATTGATTTTCCCCGTGTTTGTCATCGTCATTTAATGTCCAGTAAAAAATCAATGGGATATGTCAACATTCGTCCATGCCTTACTGGAAAGGATTTTGGAAAGGGTTTTTGCCCCATAAAGAGTTCCAGAAATTTCTGTAACCATCCAGAAAATTGTAGGGGAAATGTGCACTCATCCCTTAAAAATGTCTACAGATTTTAAGAAGAAAATCGACTTTCTGTTCATCCTTTTTTTTTAAATTGATCGCATTGATTTAAAAAAAAGCTCTCTACGTTTCCTCCGGTAAAAACAATAGCCTCTTTGATTTCCTCCTGAGACAAAAAAAATCCTAAGAGCCCCTCCAGGAGAAATCATTGCCTTTATATTAGTGTCTTAAAAAAATCAATGAACTTTTTTTCTTCAGTCCTATACTTCCTCTTACATCCTTTTTTTCCCTTCACGTAAAATCAGGGATTTCCACCAATTTCCTTCACATGGCATTAGTCGGGACTAGTTCTTCCTGATTACAGCCACAGTTGTTTGGAGGAGAAATAATGGGAAAGTAAAAACACTAACAGCAAACTGCATTAAAAGTATCTTCCAAGAATGGGAACAATGGAACTACTCAAATGGAAGAAAAGGTAATTCCAGTTCAAGAATAAAGGTACACACTTTGAAAATTAAAAAGGGGGACAAGAAAGAAATTACAAGGGGAAAGTGAGACAAAAAATAGTGTTCCGTGTTGGTTTCTTCGTTTTTATTTCAAACTTGAAATGGCACTTGAAATTCAATTTTCAAGTCCATATTTGGACAAACTCGGTTGAACAACCAAGTTGAAATATTAATTGCTAATTGTCCAAGTTCGTTTGATTCATTTCAAAAATACATACCTTAACGTAATGATAATTGAACGAGTACTGCGGCAATGAATTCGAAATTGTACTCGTAATTAAAATTCGTGAGTATAATCGCGATTTAAAGTTCAATTTAAAATGCAATTAAAAATACGATTAAAAATACCATTAAAAATACGATTAAAATACGATTAAAAATACGATTAAAAATACCATTAAAAATACGATTAAAAATACGATTAAAAATACCATTAAAAATACGATTAAAAATACGATTAAAAATACGATTAAAAAAGATTAAAGAAAAGATTAAAAATACGATTAAAAAAGATTAAAGAAAAGATTAAAAATATGATTTAAAATGCAATTTAAAATGTGAATCTTTGTAAATTGAATGAGAGCTCCAGCAAATAATTCAAAACTGAACTCAAAATTAAAACTCACGAGTATAATTGCGATGTAAATTGATTTAGCAAATGGCGTTTTTTCTACTTCAGATGACAAAGAATGTTTAGTATGCTAACTAAAAATGGTTTTATATAGTTTAGAACATTATTAGAAAGCAAGAAAATACGAACAATTATTTTTAACAAGAAAAGTTAAAAATAATTAATTTAGCATATTTTGACAGCTGTTTTTAGTTTCAGCAAAGAAACAAACTCGTAATTGATGGTAATTAAATTCGTAATTTTGAACTTCGTAATTAAACCCGTGATTGAATTTGGTTGCGAACAGAGCGAAGTTTGAATCTTAAATTGAACTTGAACCTACCCGGAACTCTATAAAAAGGAAGCTGAAGGAAAAGTGGGAAAGCATGACTAGCGACGGAGGGAAATGAAAAAACGAATTAAATATGGTAGGAAATAGTAGGACGAAATCGTATGAAAGCAATAAACATGTGTGTGGAATTGTGAAATAAAATATATAGCAAAAATCCCGAGGTAAAATTGTGTGTATGTATGGAGAATGGGAGAAAGCATTATATGTTGGGAGAAACACAAAAGGGGAAATGTAAATAGGAGAAAATCCTTTCTTTCAATTTCCGTTTCCTTTTATCTTGTTCTTATGTGAACCAGGGCCAGGCCCTGGGAGAGAGCCAGAAGGGCTTCCAGAAGCAATAGAGACAAAGGCGGAGGAAAGAAAGCCATGTAAGTATATGGGGAAAGAAGTAAAAGGGAGACGATGGAGAAAGATGTGTCAACGGGATGAGTTGTTGTTGTTGTCCCAAGAGATTTTTCCCGCTCCCTTTGTCCCCTCCACTTTCCCCGTTCTGGCCTCTCCGATTGATTCCAACAATACTTTGAGTCCCATTGATTTTTTCGAACATGTTCTCCCCCATTTTTTTTTTTCATTCTCAAAAAAATCTCTTTTTTCATTTATTCTCCCACGGGATTCACAATACAGTCGACTCTCACTGTAACGCCACATGAAATTACGAAACACATGAAATTTTGCTGTTATAGTAAGATGCTGTTATAGAAAAGAGGATAAAAAATAAAAATAATATTAATTAGTCAAGACCAAGTCCAGGTATTAGCTTGATAATGTAATACAATAAATCAATAATTTACGCAATTGTACTAAAATTGTTAAATTTTCGTTGAAAAAGGGATAAAGTGTTACATAATGAACGGTTCAAGCGCTGTTGTAGAAAAAATGTTAATGTGAAAGCGGCACTTGATGACGGCTGAATGCTGTTATAGAAAGAAAATGCTTGTATAGTGCGAAAAATGTGATCTAGGGAAGAAAAAATGCTGTTATAACAAGTGCTGTTATAGAAGGAGCTTTTTTTTACATTATAAAGCTCTCGGGGGGATCCCAGGATGCTGTTATAGTAAGAATGCGCTTATAGTAGAGAGAGCTGTTACAGTGAGAGTCGACCGTATATATGTATACAGTGGAGTCTCCCTATGACAAGTCTCTTTATAACAACATTTCTATATAACATTTCTAACAATAATATTTTTTCAGCCTTCCATTACCTAAGGACATTACCTTACATTACATGGAAGGTACATATTGAATGTTCCATACAACAACATTTTCCAGTACCAATTTTTTTTCCTTCCCTTCGGTGTTATTATAGAGAGACTCCACTGTACATTTCTGTAGAATAGACGTTTTTAAAGTTTACCTATATATATATATATATATATATATATATAAATACCTACATTTTTTTCATTTCGAACTTCAAATCGTACTTGAAATTGAATTTTAAAGTCGGTATTTGGACAAAATTCAAACTCGGGTGAAAATCCAGGGAAATAATACCAATTTTCAAGTTCGTTAAATTAACTTCCAAATTACCAAACTCGTACTTGAAGTAGGACCTGAGGAATGAATTGGAAATTTGTACTCACAATTAAAACTCGCGGGCATAATTACGATTTTAATTGTGATTTAGCACTCAAGTTTTGTCTATAGATGAAATGACAAAGGACATTGTATGCTAACCAAAAACATGCAATTTAGAACATAATTGGAAGCAAGGAAATAAGCAAAAAGTGCACATTTATTATTTTAACGTGTTTTAATAGCAATTTTTGGTTTTAGGATCAAACTCGTAACTGAACTTGATTTAGGGCTGAGTTAAAAATCCGAACTCTCCGAACTGGGCAATTTATATAATTGAGTATTTAATTAATTTTGAGTACGTTAAAAAACGCAAATTCTCAAGTACGAGTGTAGCTAAAAATGTTGGAAACTGAACTGAACTCTTCCAAACTGAACTTGGTAGCAAAATTGAGACTCAGAAAATTTAGCTTGAACTTCTAGCTTTAGCTGGAACTCTAAATTTCATAGAACCATTCCTTTTATGTAAAATACTCTGAGGATAACCAAACAAATGGGGAAAATGGACATTTCTCCATCCCACTTTATTTACCATTTCACCACTTCCCCCCAAAAATCCTTAAAATCTTTTTCTCAAGTTCCAAACCCACTCAACACTTTCCAGTACGTCAAAGCTCCTTGTCCAAATTTCGTAATTCCTCAAAAGAGACGTTAGGGAAAGGGAAAGAAGGTCTCTGGTCATATCTCTGGAAAGAAGTTATTTATTTCTACCGGGAAAAGCATTGGACGACCGGATTTTCCCCTTGGTAATCGCCCCAGACTTTCCCCGGATTTCCCAACGTCGGAGAGAAAAAGACAGAATGTTTTGAAGAAATGTTTGCACCTTATAAGAAAGTTTCTATATACACAATGTTTTACATTAATCCCTGGAGTCGGAAGGGAGGGAAACCTCAAGATTATCTTGGTGGTTCGTGTGGGGGGGGGAGGGAATGTAATTCAATGGAATTGGCCATGAAGTTATATGTATATATCTAAAGGGAGAAATCTGTGGCGGGGGAAAGTCCTTGGAAAGACGCAGAATGATGAAAAGAGAAGAGTTTCCCGGAGATTCCAGGAGAAAGCCAAAGACTTGAGGAGAGAAGAGAAAGCTCGGAAATCGGGAAGGAGAGTGCCATTAGCGGTGAGAGAATGGCGGAATGATTGCATTAAGACAGAGGAAAGGATTTGCGTCAGGGAATTCCCAATTCCTCATATCCAAAAAGAACTCCAAAAGGCTTTTTTCCCTGTCTTTCTCCTCGACATTTTCCATTAACCCCGAAAAAAAACTCACCATCAGTCGTATAGATTCTTTCATATTGCCTCAATGTCCTGGTGTTTTTTTTCCTCCTTATAAAAATGAATGAGCCACCTTTCCCATCATGGCACACACCAGGGGATATTTTATGAGGTGGAAAGGGACATGATGGGCCGTGGGTCATTGGAGGCTGGAGCTAATTATTGCTAAAATACCCCCCAAAAAAATCCAGGACGAGTGACGTGGGAATTATACCTGGAAAAGACTAGAAGGATATAAGGAATAAGGAATGGTTTTGGAAAGGGGATTTTATGTAAAAAAAAGAGAGACAAGAACATGGTAGAATTTTGAAAAAATTGTGAAAGGTGGAAATTGGAGCAAACTGGAAAAAGGAGAAATTTAGAAGCCGGAGAAAGTCTTACGAAAACGGCGGGGAAAGCTGGAAAAGGAGAATTGAGAAGGTAAAAAAGTATATTAAAAAAATGCATTTGAATTGAGCGATGGGATTTTTTTAGACTCGAAAGGAGAAGATGGAGACGGCATGGATGGTGCTTAATTATGAATACACCATTCATCCAAGATTCTGAGCATGTATAGTATACCATTCGAGGAAAAGAGGCTTAACAAATATTCCTTTTTCCAGGGGATTGAGTCACTGTAGGAGAAAGTATGGGGGATTTCCGAGGAGCCCTGGGAGAGGATTTTTTCAATTGGATTTTCCAGAGCAAAAATATTTCTTGCATCAACCTCTTTTACTTTCTCCATATTTCCTCTATGACGCTGAAGGGAGAAAAAGAGCTAAAGGGCTCAATCTCCCTTCATATTTTTCCCGGGTTATATTTTTTCCTCGAAAATCCCTCCTTTTATGTATTTCAGTGTGCTGTCTTTTTCTCGGATATATTCCTTGAGATTCATGGGAAGAATTGGAGCGATTTAAAGTTCCCTTTTTGCAATAATGCGAAGTAATTTATTTAAGGGATGTTATGTAGTAGGAAAATTATAAGATTTGGCGAAACCATAATTAATAATTGTTACAAAGCCAAGAGGGAAACCCTTTGAAAATAAAATTCTTTTTAAAATTGTGCATTTTTGGAGTTCCTTTTCTGTTCAAGTTCAATTTTGCGAGCATTAATTTCGATTCCAAATTCTATTTGAAGTGCCAAAATTGGTAGCAAGATAATTGACAATTTACGATTTTTGAAAATACTCAAAATTGGTTAATAACTTCGTTTATTTAAATTGCCCAATTCGCAATTTGCAACTCACAATCAGTTCGAAATCAAGTTCAATTACGAGTTTGTTTCTGGCTGAAACTAAACTTTATGTTAAAATACGTTAAAGTAATAGTAAAAAAATGTTCAATTTTTTCTTATTTTCCTTAAGTAATAAACTCCTAATTAAGTTCTAAACTAAAAATTTCCTGTTTTTGGTACCAAACAATATCCTTTGTCATCATATCTAAAATAAACTTGATTGCTAAATCACAATTGAAACTGTAATTTTACCCACGAGTTTCAATTGTACGTTCAATTTCCAATCCATTCCTGGAGAGCCATTTCAAGTACGAGTTTGGTGATTTAAACTTTATTAAACGAACCTGAAAATTGGTATTACTATTTCCCCGGTTTTTCCATCGAATTCAAGTTTTATCCAAATATGGACATGAAAATTGAAATGCAAGTACGATTTCCAGTTCGAAATGAAAATAAAGTATCCGATACGGAGCTCTACCGGTCATATTAATAAAACGCATAATTTAATTTCCCCGAATTCCCATTAAAAATGCACTCACCCAAAGTCGACATGGCAGCCCCGATGGAGAAGAGGACGAGTCCGGCAAAGAGAGCTTGGCAAGCATGCCAAAGGCAATTCTTACTCATTTTGCCCCGCATCCCCTACAAATAACCAAAAAATTTCAACGCCTTTTTTTATTTAATTTCACCCCAACCACATCTAACATAACCCCCAACTGTCAATAAAGGTGACAACACCAAGAAGAAGAAAAAACAAATAAAAGCACCGAAAAAAAAAGACTTTGAGTCTGTCAAAGCCTTTTTTTATGGGGAGAAAAAAGCTACAAATAAAAGGAAGAAAGGTGCGGTCTTTTTTTTTTTCCTAACCAGAAGATGTGTTCCGGGGAATGACAGAGGAGACTTTTCTTTCATGTCACTCCTTCACCACAACAGAGGGAAATGTGCTAAAGTGCCGCCGTCAAGACCAAGTTTCCCTTATTTGACAGGACATACTCAAATGTGTTCGGATGGGAGGACAAACTAACCCTTTTTCCTAGAGACTAATTTTCAACGGCCTTTTCTGTCACTATCCTCCTCTTTTTCAGAGGACCCCAGTGAATTTAAATTGGAGGCACGTAGGATTGGAATCCATCACTGCCGTCCCTAAATTGTTGGCTTGTCTCCTTATCTCCGTTTATTTATTTTTCACGTATACATACGTACATACATACATACATATCTATGTATATGCATACATATAACAACGCATTTCTTCCATAGCAAAAGATTTCTCCTACTTTCTTTGAGGAATTCCCCCTTCTCACCATGAACACAGCAAAGGAATGCATGCGGATGGGGAATGGAGGCACAAACTGGAATAAGTTCAAATTATTTGGAATCAAAGATTTCTTAAGCTTAAGACAGCTATATAACTCTTATATAAGCTAAACACAAACAATATTCTTAAAAAACTAATGTTTACTTGTATCTTTTTAATTGTATTTTTTTAATTTGATTTTTTAAATTGTATTTTGCATCTAAGCTTTAACATTGCCCCTCCGTTAAATGCATAGGCCTATGCATTCCATGTGTAGATGGACAAAATACGTTTTGTAACTACGGAAATGTATAAAATATAAAAAACAGTCTAGGGCAATAAATACTTGATGCTCTTCATTTCAGTAACTGTAGAAGTACTTAAATACAATCGTATTTTAAGTCAAACATAAAATTGTAAACTACAAAATAAATTACTATATAGATAATTACAAATTTAACAACCTATTTTAAATACAAAATTACATGCTTTAAATACGTAAAAATGCATGATTACAAGGGACGTTAATTCCTATTTTAGCAGATGGCCCGCGAAATACAAAATATTTTTTGTGTTTATGAACTCTAATATTAATATTTAATGTAAAATGCTGTAGAAAATTGTGTATTTTAAAATTCATATGCAAACTACACTTTAAAGAACGCTGTTAATATGCAAGAAAAACAATTAGAAACACTGTATTTAAAAATGTAATACAAAAAAATATCAGATATATGTGTATCAGAGATTTCGTTTAAAATTCAATGTACAAAATCCATTTCGAAAATCTCTGTTTAAATAAGCAATGTACTAAATAAATCTAAAAAAAGCGCATTTGAAAATGCATGTTTTTGAAAATGCATCCACATAATGTTAATTGAGCAATTCGGTATTCCTCAATTGAAAATTTTGGATGAACTCATTCCGTTTTGTTCGTCGACTCATTTCCTCTATGTAAATGCAACAAATGGCTCCCACAAGATTTGAAAGGAGTGCGTTTAGTTCCAAGAGGAAAGTTATAGGGCACATTAGGAAGTGGTCACCATTAGGAACCATACAGATATTATCCAAATGGTCTCAGCATGCCCAAACCAAAACCATGCAGAGGTTTACCAAAATTCGCAATAAAATTTATCTCTAAATAACCATAAGCCTTTATACTTGGAATATGGAATTTTATGCAAATAAACGTACAATTTCATATACAAAAAACAACTGGCAAAAACTAGGACAACATTTCCTTGGAGCATGGAAAAAACAAGAATTATACGGATGGAAGAATATACTTTGGAATGGAAATATATGCAAAATTACACTGGATGATTTTCCCGCAAGAGAAAGAAGGGCTTTGAGTAAGAATTTATGTGAATACATTTCCCCCTTATGGCCATTTCGCCATTTTTATTTAAAACCAACTGAGGAGAAAACACCTGTGACGAAAGGGAATTTTGAAGGGAGACAGTGAGAAGGTGAGAAAGAAGTAGTAAAAGTGCACACAGAACAATGATAATATCATTGAAATGAAATTCCATACCGCAAATCCATGATTTAAATCGTAGGCAACAAAGAACCTCGGCATTTTGATTTTTTTTGGGGGAGAAGAAATAAAAGATGAAGAAGATGCGGATGAATTCAAAATTTCTCCCCAACAAAAAGCTTTCTCTTCCGTGCTTTCTTTCTTTATTTTTTTTTTGTGGGAGGCTTTTCACCACATTTCTGTCCTCTCCTTTTTTTCTCCCAGGCAGACAGAAGCAATGGAAAAATTGTTCCAAACACTCAAATTAAAAAACTGTCAAAAGGACTGTTCTCCAAAAACAAAAAGGAAATAGAAAAGCCATTACTCCCGCCTGTCCACAAGCGTGACAAGTGGTTGATAACACTTTTTTGACACTCCCAATATGTTCTTTTGCCACGACATATTTCACACACTCTTTTTTATGACACTTTCATATTGGCTTTCAGTTACTTTTTATGACACACTTCAAAATTTGTCTGTCTTCATTTGATGACGCGACAGGATGGTTACACAAGAACAAAATCCCCTTTATTTCTCCCTACACAGTGAATATACACCGGGAAATATCCGGCTCGAAGGACCATTTAGTAAAAAAAATTGTTCAAAACTTCTCCAAATCCCTTTTTATGGCAATTATGGGATTTCCAAGTAAGGAAAAAACAGGGAAGTGGGCAATACAAAATCTTGAAACTAAATCCGGGAGTAAAGCCCTATAGTAAAAAAAAAAATTGTATCTACTTTCTATAGGTTGACAAAAAAAGGAAGAAAAACGCTGGGCTTTATCTGGGCAGGAAAAAGGAAGGGAAAGGAGATATTGAAAAATAGAAATGAGGGTATTTCTGTCTCCTCATTAAAATTGATTACTAGATATAAGGGACGGTGGAGACGGATCAAGTGGGGGGAAAGGGATGCGTGCGTGTTGTAGGCTGGGAGAGAAGTGCCGTGCCACTGCCTCCAGACAGTCATGTGGAAGCACCAACAACATCTTCTCCAGCAAAAAAAAAAAAAAATGGAAAGACCCGGACTATGGAGACACACACACCGAGGAAGATGAGACGCTGAGGAAATAAATAATTGGATCGACTCTCTCTCGCATACTCTCTATTTCTCTTGCTCCATAGCTCTATTTCTCTCTCTGTCTATGTCTCTATTTTTCTCTCTGTCTATGTCTCTATTTTTCTCTCTTTGTCTATGTCTCTCTATTTCTCTCTTTGTATATGTCTCCCTAATTCTCTTTATTTCTCTCTTTGTCTGTCTCTCTACTTTTCTCTATTTCTCTCTCTGTCTCTCTATTCCTCTCTCTGTCTATGTCTCTCTATTTCTCTCTCTATGTCTCTCTATTTCTCTGTCTGCCTTTGTCTCTCTATTTCTCTGTCTGCCTTTGTCTCTCTATTTCTCTGTCTGCCTTTGTCTCTCTATGTCTGTCTCTATCTGTCTGTATTCTATTTCCCTTTTGCTCTTTGTTTCTCTCTCTATTTTTCAGTCTCTAGCATTCTCTCTGTCTCTGTCTCTCTCTCTCTCTCACTATTTGCGACATTCACAGTCATCCCCAACAAAGACTAGGCAGAAGATAAGGAAAGATATGAAACGGATACAATCCATTTTTTTAGATGGGGAGTAGCAATAAGATGATTACGAGATTGGAGAGGAAGGAGAAAGCGGAAATAGGGAGACAAAAATGGAGAGAGAAGAGAGCAAGGAAGAAAGAGATCAGAGCAAGAGGAAGAGACAGAGAGGACGGAGACGAGAGAAAAATAATAATGAGAGAAAGAAAGATAAAGAGAAGGAGATAGAGAGAGCGAGAGAAAGAGAGTGAGAAAGATAGAGATGGACAGAGCAAGAGAAAAATAGAGAGAGAGAAAGAAAGAGAGGGAGAAAGACAGTGAAAGTGAGCGAGAAAGAGAGAGAAAAAATTGGGAGACGTAGAGGTAGAGAGAGAGGAATATCGTGGTATGGAAAAGTGCCTTGTCAATTATTTCCCTCGAGCCTTGCACTATTTGTTATGGGATACAATTCCCTCTAGCCCCCATTTACTTCCACTACAACTTCCATTTTACTCTCCTGCTCCAAAGAAAAAAAATTTACCGTCCCATTTCCATTTCCCTTCCACTCTGCTTTCTCCCTCTCTCTCTCTCCCTCTCTCTCTCTCTTTCTCTCTTAGGCTACTAAAAACTGGAATGGGGGAAAACTTTGTTGCAAATTTAAATTTCATTCTTAGTTACTTTCTTTTGCTCCCTACTTTCCCTCTTTTCTTCACCGTCCCTCATACTTTTCCTTGTTCCTTCATTTTCTCCATATTTCAAACTTTCTTTGGCTTTGCTCAGTCTGACTTTTGCATATCCTCCCTGTTGGGAAATATTTTTTGAGACAGTCTCCATCTTCTCTGTTATAGTTTCCACTCCATTTTCTATCGCTCTGTACTTTTCCTTACTTATTCTCTACTATCAGCACTCGACTTTTCCCTTCATTCCTGTCCCTTTGTCCTAATTTTTCCGGTTTACATATACATATGTATTTATTTCTCCATTTTTTGATCTCTCCCATTTTTATTTTTCCCTTTTTATATATTTCTGTCTATCTCTCTAAATCCACTTTCTGTTTCACTATTTCCCTACTCTCAGTCTCTCTCTCTTTCTCTACTTTCTGTTTCTCTCTTTCCCAACCCTCAGCCTCTCTCTCTTTCTATATCTTTCTCTCTGTCTCTCTCTTTCTATATCTTTCTCTCTACCTATCTTTTTCTTCACTTTCTGTCTCTCTCTGTCTCTCTCTTTCTCCACTCTCTGTATCTCTTTTTCTCCACTTTCTGTCTCTCTCTCCGTCTCTCTCTTTCTCCACTCTCTGTATCTCTTTCTCCGTCTGTCTCTCATTCTCTCTGTGTGTCTCTATATTTCTTTGTCTCACTTATTCTTTCTGTGTCTCTCTGTGTGTCTCTCTGTTTATACTTCTCTCTCATTCTCTGGCTGTTTTTATTTCCTTCTCTTTCGCCGTCTTACCCGCACTGTCTCTCTTCTTTCTGTCTCTTTCTTTCGCTTCCTCTCTTTATGTCTCTCTAACTCTCAGTACATAGCCTATAGTCATATAGATTTTAGGTCACCTCAGCAAAACCTAAAGGGGAACATGAGAGGCAGGAATATCTATCCCGAAAATCTCCCTCTCGTTCAGATTTTTTAAGGAGAATGAGGAGTAAATTGGAGAAGGGAGGAGGAGATGTTCAGAGGAGAAGTTGCAAAAAGCAGAGCATTGTCGATGACGACGGTAATAAGGGAGATGCGAGAGGAATTCTTAAGTAGGAAAGAAAAGGGGAGCGAGGAAACTTTGACTAATTCGCATAGAAACTTTGTTTTGTATTAAAAAAATGCTCGTTCCTGTGTTCCCGTAAAGAAACATGGACTTTCTCCATCGCCGCGACTCTTTTTTTTTGGGGTCCTCAATTTTTGTCTCAAGTTCTTCCCAAGCCTTTAATCACCTGTTCTTTCTGGTAACATTTTAGCTTTTTTTTTTTTGCCAACAAGTCAACCTTCTGGTTATCATTTATGGTCTGAATGGGAGGGAAAATAAATAAACTTTTCTACTTATTATTCATCCTTTTTATAACAATTCATTCGTATAGAAAAACAAATCTAACCCAACAGTCTTTTCTGTATGAAATTAGTTTTGGAAACATTTTGGAAGAAAGGTTTGCATGAAAAGTTTTATTTTTTGACATTTTATTCTGGCAGTTAAAACACGGGAATTTCGAATTTTCGCTGCCCTTCAACCGCAAATTCTTGGAAGGCTTTTTTTTCTACAAAGCTGAATGTATTTTTGGAGACAAATAGACAAGGGGAAAGAGCAGAAACTTTTTAGATACCTATGCATACATACATAGCCCTATAGATATAACAGCCCCTTATCTTCACATAGATGCTGCATCTATCTGTATAAATACAAGACTGTTACAGGAATTAAAAGCTGAGTAAACAATGATAATTTTAATAATTTTACCTGGCTAATTCCAGCTATAATCGATAATATACGATAATCTATATACGATAATCGAATGAATAATTGTACCAATATGATTTAATAAAATGCTTTATTTTTATTGAAGAAATTAAATTACATAAAATATATTTAAAAAAATTAAGCTCTTATAAATTTGTATGTAGTACTGCTATAGAGAAAATATTGATGTTTAATGTTAATATGGTACTAATGCTGTTATAGAATGAAAATGTCATCATATGTAAGCGGAAAACGTCCTGAAATTTATTTTACAGAAATTGCCTGGATTTTCCCTAAATTCATGTAATTCTGCAGCTTTTTCAAGGTTTTTAATTATTCCAACAGAATTTCATTCCTTAATTCCAAATGTTTTTTTAATTCCAACATTATTTCTGTCTTTATTCCGGATTTGTATTTATTTCAATATTATTGCTTGCTTTATTCCGGAATTGTATTTATTCCATTATTTTTTGCTTAATCCGAATTTTTATTTTTATTTATTTATTCCAATATTATTTTTTGCTTAATCCGAATTTTTATTATTATTTATTTATTCCAATATTATTTTTTGTTAAAGCCCCACTTTTTATAGATTCCAACATAATTTCTTGCTTATTCCCGACTTTTTACTAATTCCAACATAATTCCATGCTTGATCCCGACTTTTTATTAATCTCAATATTATTTCTTGTTTTATTCCCTATTTTTGACCTTTTAGCTAGGCACTTTGCCATCAAATAATGGACGAAATTATAACAAATTATTACAAACATTATAATCATGAATATTTAGGTAGGAAAAATACGCCCCGCGAAAGCATAAGAAAGTTAATAGAATTTGGTCCAGGAATTTTATGGATAAACATTACATTTAGTAAACCTTAATTAATAGGCGCAATCACCCTAATTATTTTCAATGAATGAAATAATACTCGTATATTTTCTTAAAAAATGGGGAAAAGAGAGTAATTGAAAGTACTTTTTTTTGTCTTACCTGAATATTGGACATAACGGGCGGGTTACGAGCCTGTCTTCTCGTGGAGTTGGCCGTGGAGCGTCGATGGGCATGGGGCAAAGTGGAACAGCGACGGGCGCTGGCACGATATCGATTGGACATCATCTTGGCGAATGACTTCTTCTTTTATATTTCCCGCTGTATTTATTTATAAATGATTTCCTATTCTTGATTTGACCCAATTGTTTCCCTTTCCTGCATCTTTAACCCCATTTTTTCGGGCAATTCCACAGCACCATCAATCCCCATTGGCTTCTATTGGCTCACCAATACTGTACGATTTGCGTCCAAAAAAACTTTCCCTGTTTTCTTCCATGTATTATTCCCACCACAATTTCCAAACTTTCACCTACAAAAAAGTTCAAACAGAAGTTACAACAAGGATCAGATGGCTGGTATACTGGAATCATACAAAATGGATGTCATATGATTGAATTACACTAACTCTTTCCCAGGCAAATTCTGGAGGGACTGGAGAGATATTTGGAACTTTTTTTCTCTCCTTCTGTCGCTTTTTTATATATATTTTTCTTGGGTGGAAAAAAATGTATTTGAATGTGGAATAAGGAAAGTGCCTCCATCCATTAGACGAGCAAATATAAACGGGGAATTATGATGGGGTAGACGGAGTAACAATCATGTCCTCCATGATTCAATTCACTCCTGTAGGCTCCCGGAGAAGATGACGAAATGGAGGGGGAAATGCCAAGGAAATAATTTAGAGGGAAAACAGTGAGAAAAAATGCGGAATTCCCTGCTGTATACGCAAATTTTTACAAAAGACTTTTTCCTTACGCCGAAGTCATAGAGTGAGTTAAAGAAAAAGAGAATCCAGGGAGAGAGAGGGCGAGAGAGAGAGAGGGCGACAGAGAAAGGTGGAGAGAGGACGAGAGAGAAAAAGAGGCGGAGAAAGATAGAGAGATAGACTAAACGAGACAGAAAGGTAGAAAAATAGGAGAACGACTAAACGAGAGAGAGAGAGAGAAATGTACATATAGAGAAAGAAAGCGAGAGAGAAAGGTATAAAGAAAACGAGAACGACGAAACTAAAGAGAGAAAGAGAGATAGAGAGCGAGACAATAGACAGAACTAAAAAAGAGACTGAATTTGTGATACAGCAGAGAATGAGAGAGAGGCAAAGACAGAAAAATAGAGAGGAAGAAAACGAGACAAAGCTGTAGTAAAAAAAAGAGGGGAAAGACAGAGAGACAAAGACGGAGATAAAGAGAGGGGGAAAGGAGAGAGAGACACAGACAGAGATACTAGTGAGACCGAGAGAGTGTCAAAGGCAGATGGAGAGAGGGTCGAGAGCGAGGGGAAGGGAGAGTGAGGGAGGAACAGAGAGAGACAAAAAGAGGGAGAAAGGAGAAACGAAAGATAGACAGAGATAAAAAAGAGAGACAGAAAAACAGAAATAGAGAAAGATTAAACACTGGAAAGTAGGAAAAGAAAAAAGAGAAAAACCCAGAAAATGTAAAGGAGAAAGCGAGAAAATGCGAGAGAGAGAAAGCAAGACAATGTGAAAGAGAGAGAGAGAGAAAGCAAGGAAATGTATGAGATAGAAAGCGAGAAAATGTGAGAGAGAAAGCAATAAATAGTGAGAGGGAGAGAGTAAGCAAAATAAATGAGAAAGAGAGAAAGCGAGAAAATGTGAGAGAGCGAAAAAACAAGAAGATGTGAGAGAGATAGCAACAAAATGTGTGACAGAGAGAAAGCAAGAAAATGTGAAAGAGAGAGAAAAAGCAAAAAATGTGGGAGAGAGAAAACAAGAAAATCAGGGAGAGAGAGAAAGCGAGAAAATGTGAGAGAGAGAAAGAAAGCTAGAAAATGTGTGTGAGAGAGAGAAGGAAGAAAATGTGAAAGAAAAGTTAGGTCTTGTGAAAAATAGTCAAGTTTATGACTGGCAGCTCAAATCCTTGTGGAAATGGCGGATGGATAAAAAGGAAAAGGGATATGAAAAGGCAGGGAAGGACGATGATGATGATTATTATTATTAAAATAGCGAGAGAAAGTTCCTACACAAGGCTCCGCCGAGGATTTTACAGCGACTATTATTAAGCCAATAAGATCTAAAAGACATAAAGAAAGTCCATGAGCAAAAAAACCTCGCGGCTTTTCTTTTCAGGCAAAATAGCACAGAGAAAGGGGGAGGGAATTTTAATTTTGTTACACAATGTGCATAGAAAGAAGGCTTTTTTTGGTTGCTCGTTGCTCCATACAAAAGATGGGATGGGGGCCGTTTGGAAACCTGTGTCATAATAGGACCTTTTGACTCACTTTAAATTTTATGTAGGGCTTTCCCTCTCACTCAAAATCCTTTTCACCTCCGTGGAGCTATACGTTTTCTTAGGCTTTCTTTCGGGTTAACCTTTCAAGTTTTGTTCTCACGAATAATTCTGTATGTACTTTCTCTCTTTGAAATATTTCCGTACTTTCCTGTGTGTGTTCGTATTGTTTGAAGCAACATTGAAAGATTTCAAAATGCGAAAATGATTAAATTTAAATTATTTAAATAAAATTAAACTCTACATCTAAAACCTTTGGATTGTTACAGAAAAATAGGAATTATTCAGTATTTTTTCATCTTTAACAATGATACAAAAAACAGAATCATATTTTTTTACAAAGACAGAATATATTATTTGCTTACATTTCCTTATCTGTTACTTAATTTTCATATTAAAATTGAAATTGTAGTTGAAATTGAATTTTGAACTGAAGATTTTGACAAAATTCAAAAACGGTTCAACAACCAAATTGAAACAATACAAACAAATATTCAAGTTTATTTATTCAAGATACAAAGCAAGACATTCAGAAAAACGACATAATTTATTATACTTTTTAGCATTTTTATACAAATTATTATTGTTTCAGCCAGAAAAAACTCTTAAATAGGACTGAGTGAAGAACTCGACAATTTTAGTAACCGAGTAATTATTATTATTATTATTAAGTCTGCGTCTTTAAAACAAATCCGAAAGTACGACTATCTTTCTAGAATGTTTTGAACGCAAAATAGGCATTTTTATTACAATTAATATTAGCTATAATTAAAACAAAAATAAAATATAATAAAAACGTGTCCTATTGAATTAAAAATGCATTTTGCTTCAAACCAAATTATTAAAAAGTAATTAATTAATTACTCAAAAAAGAAATAGGCGTTTTGACACAAAATCGTACGCCGAACTGTCTTCCTTGGCATATTGTAAAAAGGGGGTCATATAGGAAAATTAAAGAGCTGTGTGGGTCCATTAAACCAAGGTAATATAAGGAGGAAATGAAATGATTAAAAAGGGGATAGAATTTCAGGAGTTGTAATGAGTTCTGTTGTGTGAGTCTCTGTGACTCTTGTGAGAGGTAAAATGAAAGAGCTACAGGCATAGAAGGAAAAATGAATGAGGGAGAAAGAGGAAGTTGAGAGGGCAGAGGAAACATGAGAGAGTTGAATATGTTGCCTTTGCCTGTAGCAAAATGTTGTAGAAACCGTACATAAAATGTATATTAAAAGCTGAGTAAATGGGAAACCACATCCAAATAACCCCAGAGAGAATTCTTCCACGGGAGCTCCCTAATAATTTACTATACCTCCAAAAACATCATTTCTCCAGTAGTTGACACCGAAGTCACGGAGGGTTGACCAGCTGCAGGCATCAAAATATTGGGATTCCTCCAAATTCGTATATAATATAGCCAGCCATGATTTCAAATTGGTTGCAACGGCCTAGGATTTTCTGCATTCCAGGGTGGGATGTAAGTGAAAGCAACAGTGCAGATAATATGTGGAGTCAAGGGATAGTATTTCCCTGGGGAATTAAAAAGCTCGTTTGACTCTCCAGGAAAGCTTCTGGGGAGAAACTCTCCAGCCCAGCACTTTCACCGGAGCCAAACTTTTGTTCTTATATATGTTTTCCTTCTCTCTAATTTACGGCTCAGCCGATGCACACTATTATCTTTTTTCTGTCTCTTGCTTGTATTTTTCATCTTCCTTTTCTTCTGCTTTCATACTGATTTTCCCCTTACGGCGTTTTCCTTTGTATTCTCCATTACCGACTGTCCCAAAGCTTTATTTCATAATGCGTTTTTCCTTGCTTTCTCCATTAATGCATTTTACTCTGATTTGCACCTTCCCGCCTTTTTCTTTCTCTCTTACTGCATTTTTCATTACTTTCTCTCTTACTGATAATTCTGTTTTCTTCTGGCTTTCTCTTTTACTTATAAGTCTGTTTTCTTCTGGCTTTCTCTTTTACTGATAATTCTGTTTTCTCCTGGTTTTCTCTTGTAGTGATAATTCTGTTTTCTTCTGGCTTTCTCTTTTACTGATAAGTCTGTTTTCTACTGGCTTTCTCTTTTACTGATAATTCTGTTTTCTTCTGGTTTTCTCTTTTACTGATTTTTCCTTGATTTTTCTGCTACTTAATTTTCCCTTGATTTTTCTGCTACTGAATTTTACCTTGATTTTTCTGCTACTAAATTTTCCCTTGATTTTTCCGCTACTGAATTTTCCCTTGATTTTTCTGCTACTGAATTTTCCCTTGATTTTTCTGCTACTAAATGTTCCCTTGATTTTTCTGCTACTAAATTTTCCCTTGATTTTTCTGCTACTGAATTTTCACTGAATTCCTCGTTACAGTTCTTTCTGTTTTTCATTTCTATCTTATTTGAAGTTTTTTCTGTTTATTTCTTGCTATCTCTTGTACTGTTTTTCCCGTTTTTTGCTTGCTATCTCCTTTACAGTTTTTTCCTTGATATCTCTTTTACACTTTGTTTTTCTTTCTATTGTACACTGTTTTTTTGCTTATTATTTTAAGGTTTTGTCTTGCTTTCAATTTTGAAGTTTTTGCCTTTCTATTTTATAGCTTTTGTGTGCTTTCTCCGCCATCGATTTTGCCTTTGCTCCTATGCTCCAGCTTTTCCAATGCTTTCACCGTTACAGATTGTTTTTGTTTTCATTGTTAATTTTTATTGGCTTTCTCCATCACTGATTTTGCTTTACTTTTACATTGCTTTTTTGGGGTTTGACTATGTACACTGCTTATCCATGCTTTCTTCTTGTCACCTTCACTTAGCTTTCTTCCCTTGTACTTTTTATCTTTATTTATTTCTCTCTTATTATGCCTAGTTTTGCTGTCCTGATCACTTACGTGTTTTTTGATGTCTATCTTAATTACGTTTTTTAGCATTTACCCTTAATACGTGTATTTCTGCTTTCTCTCTTATTACGTGTTTTTTTGCTTTTACTTCTTTAGTACGTGTCTCTTTGCCGTCTCGCTTACTACGTGTCTTTTTGCTTTCTCTCTTATTACGTGTTTACTTGCTTTTTCTCTTATATTTCTTATGATTTTTTGCTTTCCCTTGCATGGTATATATTTTTTCTCTCTCTTGCAATGTATATATTTTTGCTTTCTCTTGCATGGTATATATTTTTGCTTTCTCCCTCATGGCTATTTTTGCCATCTTCCTCAGTACGTGTCTGCCTGATTTCTGCCATATCACGTAATTTTTTTGCTTTCTCCGTCATTGATCGTATCTGTTTTGATTGATCCGTCATTCCCTATCAATTTGCTTTCTCCCTTATTCCACATCCGTTGCTTTCTCTCAGATTGTATTATATTTTCTGCGTATTCTTTCTCTTGTTTTACTTGATATTTTTCCCATGTATTTTTTATATTTGAATTATCATTTCCCTTGCTTTCCCCCATCAATTGTTACCTTCATGCATCCGTGTATTAGTTGTCATTTTGTATTTACTTTCCTGTCATTTTCCACTTGATTGAGTCTCTACTTTCTCCGTGTTATTTATTAATTTTGTTACCAGTTTTCGTAGTTATCTCTCCTTCTCTCTCTCTCTCTCTTTCCGCTCAATTTCCTCTCTCCCAATCCCATATACAAGCTCCATAATCTCACCTAACATCCGTCCACCCTCTTCAATCCTCCCAAATGTTCCTCTGAGGCTTTCCCTTTACGAAGTTGATTTCCCTCTCTGACTTCCTTTCTCTCTCTCTCGCTGTCATTCTTTTCGAAATAGCTCTTTCACTCAATACTCTCACTCTCAACCACAAAGTCTCATTTCCTCTCGGGAAAATGCAAAACTTGTAGCCACTTTTCTTGTATGGGTTGCACCCCTAAAAAATCTTGACTTTGTTAAGCTTTTTCCAGGGATATCTATGTAAACGTTACAAGAAGTTGAGGAATTCGGAGAAGATACAGGAGAACGAGATGGAGGAGATTAGGCACAACTCACTATTTAAATTAACTTGTGCACATCGTGGTAGTAATCACATTTGGGAGATTACACACATAACAGTATGTATTTCCTTACCAAAAGCCTTTTCCTCTCTCCTTCCATCTATTTCTCTCTCGCGCTCTCTCTCTTTTTCTCTCCTCCTCTCTCTTTTTCTCTAAATCTCTCTCTTTATTCGTCTTCCTCTCTTTCTCTCACTTCGTTTTGCGTTCTCTCTCGCTTTCTCTCTTTCTCTCGCTTTCTCTTTCTCCCGCTCGCTATCTCTCTCTATTGCTGTCTTTTTCTCTCGCTTTCTCTCTCTTCCTCTCGCTTTATCTTTTTTTCTCTCGCTTTCTTTCTCTTCCTATCGCTTTCTCTTCTTCTCTCTCGCTATCTCTTTTTCTCTCTCTCTCTTTCCCTTTCTGTCACTCTTAGTTTCTCTCTTTCTCTATCTTTTTCCCTTTCATTCTCTTTTTCTTTCCTTCTCTCCCTTTTGTGCTCTTACTCTCTCTCTCTCTTTCTCTCTCTGTCTCTCTTTCACTCTTTCTCCATATTTTTCTCTTTCTTTCTGTCTCCATATTTTTCTCTATTTCTATCTGCTTTTATCCCTTTCTCTCTGTTTTTCTCTCTTTCTTTCTCTTTTTATTATTTCTCATCGCTTTCAATCTATTTTGCTCCCGGTCTCTCTTTCGCTTTCTTCCGCGTTCTCTCTTTTTCTCTTTCTCTTTTTCTTTCTTTCTCGCTCTTTCTCTTGCTTTTCTCTCTCTCTTTTTCCCTTTCTTTCTCTTTTTCTTTCTTTCTCTCTTTCTCTTCCTCTCGCGTTTTGCTCCATTTTTCTTTCTTTCTCTCTTTTTCTCGCTCTTACTCTTTCCATCTCTCTCTTTCTCTGCGGTCTTCTCTCTTTCTCTTGCTTTCTCTTTTTATCTTTTCCTATCGCTTTCAATCTATTTTGCTATCTGGCTCTTTCTTTCTATTGCTCTCTCTTGCTCTCTTTCTCTCTCTTTTTTTTCTTCCTCGCTCTTTCTCTTCCTCCTTCGCTCGCTTTTTTCTGTCTATTTTTCTGTCTTTGTCTCTGGCTTTTTTCTTTCTCCCTCTTTATCTCTCCATCTCTCTCCAGTCTGTGAGTCACGCATCCGTGATTTATACCAGGCATTCTGTCTTAAATGCCCACGAAAAATATCTTGGTACTTCGTCTTCGTCATTTTCTCCTCAACCTTCATTCATATTCTTCTCCGACAAAAAAACCAAATTCTCTATTCATTCATCTTCGCTACAGTCCTTTCCCCCCTCAAAAACAACTCTTTCCATTCCTTCCTATAGTAACGTCGGAATGAAAGAAGTCACTTTTTAATTCGCCTCCATTCACTCTCTCCTCCATCCTTCCCCACCGTCTTTGTCATGATGGAGAGACGGAGCTTTCTCGAATGTGGGGAATTGTGCTATATCTGAATGCAATCCGTCAGCTTCCTTGTGTAACAAGATTATTATTATTTTCTTTGTGCATACACAGAGATACGAAAAGATTCATCAACAACTCTTTTGTGAGGGAAGTTTCTGGCGAAAATGCTCCTGGCCAAAGTCTTTGCAAATTTGTCAAGGGCAGCAATGTATGTATATGTATACATATATGAAATTACGTGAGACGCTTCAGAAGCATAGTCCGTTTTTGGTTATGAGAAGCACTTTGAAAATTAAAATACATACGGGGTCACTGTGGTGCCTTTGAATGCTTCGGAGGCGGCATTGACTTTGTTTTTGGGCTAATTACCGAGACGGTTATTAGTACTCTTCTATTTCTCTCATTTGTTATGTCACTGGTAGGAATTTTGCTCATTAATTTCTAAGCATTGAAATGGATAGATACTATAAGGCGGCTACTTTCAAGAATTTCTCTTAGAAGCAATTTTGCATAATTTTAATAATTAATAACAAGTTAATGAACATAGTCGAGACAATGATATTAGGCACAAATTGGACAAGCCATAGAAACAGAAATTATGCTAATGCAAAAACGCAATCCTGATTCTGAGGAACTGTTAGGCTTTGTAATGAAAGAAGAAAAGAAATATTAATGTTATTAATTAAATTTTGCTGGCATATATACAACATATACGTTTGCCCGTCGGATAAATTAGGCCAATTACCACTATTTCTTAAGGTAATTTTTAATGCTAAATTGTAAGAAGATTGAATCGAATTGAAAGTGCGTATATGAAAACGTAATTTTCATATTTTGTAATTTTTGTATTTAAAATACACGGATATTTCTAGAAGTACATAAATGTAATTTATTGTATTCAGTGCATCGGAATTATAGCAGAATTCTAGCCAAGTAATTTGTGCTTGGCCAGAATTGAATTACAGTCGACTTTGTCTATTACAGTTCCTTTTAAATCAGTGCACTTTCCCCGTTATAACGAAAAACCGTTATAGAGAACAGAATTTTGTATTTTAACAATTGGAGAAAGTTTGAGGAAAGCATTTTCTGCCACCGCTATAGAGAGAAACCCGGTTTAAGAGATCCCGTTATAAAGACAGTCAACTGTACAACTTTCTAAAGTGCCTATTTGATACATATTTTAATATACATATTGTGAACTCGTGAATTTAAAATACGTTTTAAAATACATAATTGGTCAGGTACGATACACTTTGGATGTATTTTTGATTCCTTTGAATTTGTTTTTTCGAACGCAGGTTTCCTATTGCGTATTTTTTAATCTGGATTCTGATTCTAGATTATAATCCTGGAAATTATTTATTATTTTGTAATTTGGAGCTCCCGTCATTATTTTGTCTTTATTTTGTTGTTTGAAGCCCACGACATTATTTTGTCTTTAATAATTTTTTTTGTATTTGAAGCCTAATAATTATTTTGCTTTTTTTTGTATTGGAAGACCTTAAGTATTTTGTATTTAATATTTCGTATTTATGCTCTAATGCATATATTGATCATCTCCATTAATCAGCCAGCTAATTGTTCAAATAAAAAAATGTGGATGCAAAGCACGTATGTATTTATCTCTTCAGAGCAACATTTTATCAATGTATTAAAGCAAGGCAAAAATAAAGCAACATTTTGCCCCTAAAAAAACCTAGGAGGAACATGACAAAAGCAAAAAAATCTGTTCAAAAGAAACTCAAAAAAAAAAGGAATATAGTAAAGTGACAATTAATTCCCCAAATAAATTAGAGGCAACCCCCGAAAAAAAGCTGAAAGGGGAAACCCCCGTAAAAAGTAATCCAGGAAATGCTTTCATCTCTAAATGATTGGGATAAGAAATCCTGCCTAATGAAAGGCGAGGGTAAATCCGCTTAAAAAGAGCTTTCATGGAGGAGCTGTCACTAATATAATGTCAGTGTAGCCACCCAAAAAACATATATACACCCACACTTTTAATAATGATTAAATAAATATAAGGAAACTCACCGTCCCAATGATTCCCTTTTTGTATACGTTCCTGGAGAGAAAGCTTCTCCCAAATCTCAAAATACACGGCTGGAGAATTTTTTTGTTAAGTCTCATTCCTACAAGTCGTAGTCCAAGCTTTCATTTTAATAGGATATTCCCTCTCCCTCACCAACAAAAAAAACTCTTTTTTCACACAAACATCAAAAGTTTTGGGTGAAGAGAAAGCACAGGGAGCGTTTACACACACTAACAAGAGACCATGAGTCTCTGGAGAACCAAACTTTTATTTTCTCCCTCTTTCTCCCTCTCTATTTCTCTCTATATGCCCCTATGTTTCACCAAAAAAGGGGGAAAGATGCACCGTGAGAGAGAAAGAAGATAGATCACTTTCCGTGGCCGAGAGAAAGTGAAACCTGAGAGTTTTTGGGGCCGTGCAAACTCTCTTCTGTACGTCAAAATCCTTCATTCCTCCCCTTTATCTTATGGATGGATGCTGCTGCGTACTTTTATATGGGGCAGGAGACTTTCACCAGAAACTCTCACACTCTCTCAACTCCTTCACTTTCTCTCGGTCTCCCCACTCAGTCCTTATGTGGACGGTTGGAAAGAGTTCTCCGACCTACCTCTCATTGGTTTTCCCTCTAAACTCTAAATCTTTTTTTTTTGTATACCCTTTATTCCATGGTCCTATTTTGCTTTCTCCATATGAGCTCCAGACAATGGAGGCTGAGGGAAGGTGAGGCTATTAGAGGCACTTGATACAACAACGTGTATCAATGGGAGGGCCAAATGCATTAATATACGTCCTCACCCACAACCTGAACAAGACATTCAACGATCAGTGGGGCGTACCTCTCTTTGTACTTTCTCCCTTACACTTTCTCCCTTATGCTCCCTCTCTCTCTTCCTCTCCATCTGTCCCTCGCTTTCTGTCCAACTTTATTTTTTGGAGACTCGCTGTCTCTTCCTCTCTGTTAATTTTTCTTTAGCGCCGTTTCTCTTTTTCTCTCTCGGGTGCTCTGTGTCCGTTTCACTCCTTTTGTCTGTCCGTCTCTATCTATATTTCTCTCTTTTGTCTGTCCCTGTCTGTCTCTTTGTCTCTCTTTTATCTGTCCCTGTCTCTGTTCCTCTTTCTCTCTTTTGTCAGTCCGGCTCTGCTTCTCTCTTTTTTCTGTTCGTATCCTTCTCTTTTTTTCCCTTTTGCTTGTCCGTCTCTGTCTCTTATGTCTCTCTTTTGTCTGTCGCTTTCTCTGTCTGTTTTTCTCTCTTTTGTCTGTCTCTGTTAAACTCTTTGTCTGTCCCTCTTTGTCTTTTTCTCTCTCTTTTGTCTGTCCCTGTTTGTCTCTTTGTCTCTCTTTTGTCTGTCCCTGTTTGTCTCTTTGTCTCTCTTTTGTCTGTCTCTTTGTCTCTCTTTTGTCTGTCTCTTTGTCTCTCTTTTGTCTGTCTCTTTGTCTCTCTTTTATCTGTCCGTCTCTCTGTTCATCTTTCTCTCTTTTGTCTGTCCGTCTTTATTTCTCTCTTTTGTCTGTCCGTCTCTGTCTCTTTTTTTTTTTGTCTGTCCCTCCTTCTGTTCCTCTTTCTCTCTTTTGTCTGTCCCTCTAACTCTATCTCTCGCTGTCCCTCGTTCTCCGTTTGTTTGTCCCTTTCTCTTTCTGTCTCTCTTTGTCTCTATGTCCCTCTTTCTCCCTGTGTTTGTCCCACGCGCTCTGTCTCTCTTCCACAATTCCCATCGCTTAATCTTTCTTCTTCTCTCTCTGCCTCTTTTTTGTCTTTGTCTCTTTTATCTCTTTCTGTTCCTTTTTTCTTCCTCTCTATCGCATTTTTCTCTCTCCCTTTTCCTTTCTCTCTCTCTGTCGGCCTCTCTTTCGCGTTTCCAGTGTCTGTCTTTCTCCGTCAGTCATTTTCTCTCGTTCTCTGTCTAGCTTTATCTGTATGTGCCACTTTCTCTCTCTTGGTATTCTCCTCTCTTCGTTCCCGCTTTCTCTTTTCCTGTTTATCTCTCCGTGTCCCTATTTTTCGTCTCCAGTGTTTCTTTCCACGTCTTTCCGTTCCTTTTTTCCTCTCTCTTCCAGTTTCACAATTTCCCCGGATTTGTCCATTTTCAAAAGCCTTCTCTATGCCCATCAAATTTCTTCAGCTCCAGTATTTGAGCCTCAAATTACTTTCTCCCCCCCCCAATGACTTTCTCTCCCACCGGTTACTTTCATTTTATCCGTTTCTCTTTCTCTCCATTTGATTCCCCTCTTCGTCCTTCGACATTGAATTCCTCTTCTTCCCTCGTCTCTATCTTGTGTGATCCTTCTCTTGTGTGTCTGCGTTTCATTATTATGTAAATCCCTTACTGTTGCTCCACGTCTCTCCCAAAATACCTTTCTCTCCTAGGCTCCCACCTCTCCTATTTTCCTTGCCGGATGTTCCCCTTAAAAAAGAGTAAATGGATGGGGTACTATGCGTGTGGTAATGTCTTTGTGGAGCTTTGACAGTCTTTGTCAGCGGGTGCTTTCCACTTTCTCTTTCTCTCTCATAATATTTATCTTCTCTCTCCCCTCCCTTTCCCCTCCTGTTTGTTCAGTGTAATGAATACGACCACTCCAGCAACAGTCTCTCGTATTAATGGGGATGGGAAAAGTTCCCAAGTTTCACATCACATCTTCCAATTCCTTGAGAAAAGCTTCTGTCCACAATTTTTTCTCTGGTTTTCTCTTTCGTGTGCATACTGAAAGGGGAATTGCTTGACAAAATCGTTAGAAAAAGCATAATTTTGGAGACATTTTTCATATGGAAAAAGCCCCCAACAATTGAGAAGTGTCATTAAAATAAGCTTGTCTTTAGTGATGAGAAGCTTTTCGGATCCCTGGTCACCTGCCCTTTTTTCTGTACTTTTATATGCTTTGTTATGTCATCATAACTGCCACATGTATACTTTTGTGGTCATTGGAGGCGGGAGTGTCGCTTTTCAAGTGAGCCCAGCACGTGTATTTACCAAGTATGTATTTTTTTTCTTTTTACTTTTACCTGAAATGAAAGGGTTAAAATGCCTGGGAAGAGAGGCGGGTTTTTTTTTCTCTGGAACCCTTTGCAAACATCAGGGATGGATACGTCCAAGAAATATGAGGAAAATCAGATCCTTTACAAACGTCGCTTGCTCCAACACATTGCCACAACCCTTTCATTTATTATTGATTCAAGGGCAAGTATTCATGGTGTGTACATCTCATCATTTTCTCATTTAGGCCCTCTACATTTTTTCTGTCTTCGACCTCTGATATTGTGTGACGTGTAGCAAAAATGCGTTTTGTATGCTGTTTTAATCTCGTTTTTGGAATACCTAGTTCCATAGCAGAGCTCAGGAGGAACAGCTACCTAAATATATTCACTGCCTATGATTATACTGTATGTACATATACATATGTATGTATATGTATATGTATATGTACAGTGGATCTATAACAAAATCATTCGTCCTGTCTTTGAATGATGTTATAGAGAAATGTTATTACACAGAACGTGAATAATTTTGGTGCAAAATGATAACAGTACACAAAAGCTCCATTTTAAATAAATATTTGCTTGCATTTTAATGCAAATTACAAACTCTATTTGAAATTAGTTTAACTTAATTCTGTTCGAAATTGAATTTAATTGAATTCTATTCGAAGTTTACATATTTTAATTGAATTTTATTCGAAATTTAATTTTTAATTGAATCCTATTTGAAATTTCATTTAATTCTATTCTATATTTGAAATTTAATGATTTGGCTCCTGCCCGGTGTTTAGCTTTTCCATTTTTTACGCTCCAAAAATGAATGCTGTTATAGGGAACTTCTAGCACGTGTATTCTATTGTGAAGTGCGGGGAAAATATATTGTTACACAGAAACGCTGTTATAGAAATATTGTTATACAGATCAAGTACGGAATAGTGTTCAGTATATCGGTTGGAGTCTCATTTGCGAGTTTTATTTCGGAATCAAGTTCAGTTTCCAGCCCGAAACTTTTTAAGTAGATCATCGTACTTAACCATTTGAGATCATTGAAAATACTCGAAGTTGATTAACTATACTCGTTTTTCATTTATTAAAATTGGCGAGATCCGAGTTTGGATTCTTAACTCAGTCCGTAAGCATGTTTAATTGCGGATTTATTTCTTGTGGAAATTAATAATTTCTATTAAAATATGTTAAAGTAGCTTTTAACTCTTTTCTTATTTTCTAACATCCAATTATGTTCTAAATTTTAAACTATAAATCTACCTTTCTTGGTTAGCTAATCACAATTGATTTTTACTAATTATAATTACTAATTATACTAATTACAAATAATAATAATAATATTAATTATAATAATTATAATAATCGTAATTGTACTCTAGAGTTTCAATTGTAAGTTCAATTTCAAATTCATTCTTGGAGTACCAGTTCAAGTACGAGTTTGGTAATTTAGAACTTCATTCAACGCTCTTGAAAATTGACATACTTTATTTCCTTGGTTTTTCAAACACATTCGACTTTTGTTCAAATATCACCTTGAAAATTCTAGTCCAATCTCAAGTTCGAAAATAAAATAAATGAATCCACGTGAAATGCGAAACTCTGTCCAAAAGCCTGGCGGGTTTTCAACGCACTCACTTGAATATGTTTGTATAGCATTCAATATGTATGTATATTTTGTATATTTATTTTATATGCGTGTACATCTAGTATACTCAACTAAATAAACTATGTCATTTCCCAGAAAATGCTGTGTAAGCAGTGCCACAGCCTAACCACGGATGAGGATAAGCCTATTTTTTTTTTTTTTTAGTTTTTTTAGTTCTCAAATTCGGCAAGTGTGATGAAATGTCAAGAAAATTAAAACCAAACAAAAGAGCGCAAGCATAAGTGGAAATACTACGCAGAAAAAAGGATTTACGGGAGGAAGTGGTAAAGGAAAACCTAAAAGGAAAAGAGGAATCCTCCAAGCAATCCCGTTACAAATGACTCTCTTCTTATTTAAGGCGACAGGAAAGTGAGAAAAATGAGTTGCAGGGGAAAAGTGAGAGGAGTACAAAAAGACGGAAATGTTATATATGTATAACCAACCACAAAAGAGCTTTTTCGTATACATTTTGGACCCTGTCGGAAGAGGTTGAAGGAGAGAAGGAGAGAAATGGAGGATGGCGGGATGGAAGAAAGACGGCCCACTCGGGACCAATAATAATGGACAGGAACGCTCCTTCACGGACGGAAATTGGCGTGAGAAACTCGGGGAAATGCATGGGGGGATTCCCGTCCCGGGCATCACGATTTGGATGTATTCACAAAGAGCCCGGAAAGGAGGAAAAGGAAACAACAGGTGTGGCATTCCTAATCCAAGGCATAGTTTCCCCAAAAAAAATCTTCCTTTCTCCATTTCCATTCCATTTATTCCTTCTCAGAATGCCTGGGAAATGTTACCAGCTTTGTGATTTACCTTTGTCTACTAATCTATTACATGACTCATGCCAAAATAATGGGAAGTGGCTGACAACAGCTTATTCAAAAGGATCTTAAAACCAAGGTTCTGTAGATGCATTTATTAGTGCAAGTGAACTTATGCCTTTTATATTGCTAGGAAATTGTGCCTTGACTGAAACAAATTACGTTTTAAATAATTATGCTTTTACTGGAACAATTTACGTTTTTTATGATTTAAGTAATTATGCTTTTTATTTAAATAACTATGCTTTTTATTTGTGTAATTATGCTTTTTATGTACATCGAAGAATTATGCTTTTTATGTACATCGAAGAATTATGCTTTTTATATCAAATAATTATGCTATTTATATCAACAAATTATTATGGTTTTATTTGTCACATCAAAGAAATATAATTTTTCCAGTGGAACTTATGCTTTTTGTATCAAAGAATTACATATACTTTTTCCAATATAGAAATTATGCTTTTTGTATCAAAGGATTATACTTTTTCCAATAGAAATTATGCTTGCTTACATCCGTTTAGGCTAGTTTTTTAGGGAGTTAAAAAATATGCTGATTTTGAGCTCATAATCAACAAATTCCATTAATTTCATGGCTTTCCGTTTGTACAAAGTTAAACGTTTTTACGGAGTTTGAAGCTTTGCTGTTTTTACCCCAATTATTCTGTACTGTTCTTCTTTTTTTCGAATTATGCTGCTTATACTTGTTTAAATAATTTGCTTGCAAAATTTGATCTTAGCGTGTCTTAAACCAGCTTAAAACGACATAAAATATAGTCTAAAATGAAGTTTTTCTGATTATATTTTTTATTCTTTTGGCTTGCCTTAAATACTTTGACATTACTTTGATCTTTGTTTAACATAAAACAGGAAAGATACGATCATATACAGTGGAGTCTCTCTATAACACGTCTCTTTATAACAACATTTCTCTGTAACAACATTATTTTTTCCGCCCCTCAAACATTCAGGTACATATTTAATGTTCTATATAACAACTTTTCTCTGTAACAATATTTGTCGTCTTTCCCTTCAGAGTTGTTATAGAGAGACTAAACTGTACATACATACAAGATCCTGTAAGACGACGTTGCATGTAATGAATTTTAATGGTCATTGGTCATGGTGCTTGAAGTTTGTCTTCAGAAATTAAGCCTTTTCTGAACCGCCAATTATATTCAATAATATTTATTATTTCCTCTCAAATGATCATGGATAATTTCTGATGGGACATTGCTGGGGTTAAATATTCTGGTTCGCTGGACCCTCAAGGAGGCTTCGGCTCCATGACCTGGTCAAGGTGTAGTATCTTCACCTGCGGATCAACATGGTTACGTTTAATGCATCCGACATTCAAATTGGTAGGGTCAAATTTAATAAAAGTTATATTGACATGAACAAAATACTTTAGTTAAACATACAAAATTAAAGAGAAATAAAAAATTAAAGAGAAATAAAAAATTACTGTAGTAACTCACCCGAACAAAAAACATGTTCGGTCGTCCCTGGACAAAATCCCGAAGGCTCTGCCCCATCCGAATTTTATTCCCCACTGACCCCTTTCGATCAAAGGGAAAGCCCATGGCCTTGGAATCCGGATAGCGGTCATCCAAAACCCCACAGAAACTCACGGATTGGCCCCCGCCCTGACACTTCTGAGGCCCTCCAAAGGAAGGACTTCCCAGGGTCCCTCCAATGGGTGGGACATAATCCAAAAGCCAATCCGTGACCATGACAAAGAGGTCAAAGGGAAAGCCTTCCGTAGTTCCTTTTGGCAACAACATATGTTGGGGCCAACCACAGGAGCAATAATTCTTGGAAGGACTCCCATCCTCCAGAATCCCTTGGGATTCTATATCGTAGAAGGAAGGATTCCAGGGAATCGTTGTGGACGCTTCCGTGCTTTTCCTTTGGATCTGATTCACTCCAGGATTCACTGGAAGGAAATGGAATATCATGAAAAAAATGTAAACCACAGGAGAAAACAAAAAAAAAATCTTACAATCGACTTGGAATTTGTCCATCTCGAAAAAGAGAAGCCGTTGGAAGTACAAGGGCAATTCTTGTCCTTGGTCGTTCATGCTCGGGCCCATAAAAATCCGGACCGTTCCTCTCGCTGGACGAAGCAAGTCATTGTGGATCTGGAGAGAGTCATAAAAACATTTTTTTAAACATTTTTTATTGTTTTTATGATCCCTCAAATATACATATTTTTTATACTTATTTTTATCCTTTATATCCTTATATGGCTTTCCTCCTATAAATAGACATTTTCTCCAGCATTTCCTTCATATAAAACAATTTCCCATCATTTCATATCGTACGTATACATGGATACATCTGCTCATTATTTTGTCTCGAAGTTACGGTTCCTTATTAGATCAAATTTAATTTGCAACAATTGCTGCACAAAGTTCAATTTTAATTTTCAAAACATTTAACTAGTAATTCCCTATATCTCAGTTGACAATTTGCGATATTTGTAAACAGTTCAAACTCAACTTGCAAGTATCAATTTCTGCACCAAGTTCAATTTCCATTTTCAAAATGTGTAACTAGAATTTTGCATTTGCCAATTTGCGATTATCTGCACAGTTCAATTTTCAAAATATTTAACCAGAAATTCGCAATTGCCAATTTGCTATTGTTCAAAGCAATTCAAATTCAATTTGCAAGTATTAATCTGCACCAAGTTCAATTTTTAAAGTATGTAACTAGAAATATTCGCTAATTGCCAATTTGAGATTTTTGAAAACAGTTCAAATTCAATTTGCAAGTATCAATCTGCACAGTTCAATTTTCAAAATAATTAGCCAGAAATTCGCAATTGCCAATTTGCGATTATTCAAAGCAATTCAAATTCAATTTGCCAGTATTAGTCTGCATCAAGTTCAATTTTCAAAATATGTAACTAGAAATTCGCACTTGACAATTCGCGATTTTTCAAAGCAGTTCAAATGTAATTTCCAAGTGTTAATTTCGACACCAATTATAATTCGACCCCCAATTATACCGGCGAGTTTCAATTGTCAGTTTAATTTCAAATTCATTCGTATAGGGTACTCGTTCAATTACAATTTTGATAACTTGGAATTTGATTAAGCAAACTTCTAAATTGGGATGATTCCCTTGGTTTTTCAATCAAGTCCGAATTTTGTCCAAATACGGGCTTGAAAATTGGATTTCAAGTACGATTTCAAGTTCGGAATGAAAATAAAGTAACCGATAAGGAACTTTTGTATTTCGTATGTATGTAAGTATTAAGTATGTATGCATGTATACTTACTGTAATTCTGTACGTAAAAGCCTCATGGTCCAAATGTGTCACCCTGGCCCCCATTGGACCCCCCGTGGAAGGTCTCCCAGCATCCAAGCCCCTGGAGAGATCAATGTCTTTAGACCTCCAAAACGTGACCAATGTATTTGTATTTTCCGAGTTGACCCTCACCGTTTCCATCCCAGAGATTCTTACACCTAACCATTTCAACTGTAATACATTGTATTTACTTGTAATTCTCAAATGACGGTTGATTTAATTTAATTTCTGTACTTCAAAAAAAAAACCTCTTCATCCGTGTACGGCGGGAGTGTCTGCTTGTACTTGTCAAAAATGGAATCTATGAAGACGTGCCACTTATAGAAAGCGGGATCTCTTGTGGCCGTAAGCGGATCAGTCATGGGACCGGGGATTTCCTAACACATAAAAAAAACATTAATAAAAACTAAAAAAAAATCGGACAATAAAGGGATTACATTCCGGTCGGGCAAAGGAAGCAATAAAAATGGGGGAAGAACTCAACTCCATGCAAATTCTGGGGATCATGAAGCCTGGAAATAATATTGTGTCCAGAATTGTGGAGATTGCCATAGTAGTTGGGATTCACACTGGATTTACCCCCATTTTCTACGAGACCGCCCAGGACCTCGATTCCTGCGGGTGGACTCAGGGGTAATCTGGAGCCTTCGGGCTATAAATAAAATTTATTGTGACTGATTTATTGTACATACAAACATTGATCATATACATATTTATTTATGTAACATTGAAATATTGTACATGTATTTACATGCAATAAATATGCACACATGTATATAAATAAATTTATTGTGATTAGAGTTTCCCAGTGACAAAATTTAAATTGACGATCATCAATTTCAGCAGCAATATCTATTTGAAGTTTCAAAATTTTAACTAAAATATTTCCGTTTAAATGCACTTAATCCTAACTTTTGCTTATTTCCTTCCTTACAATTATGTTCTTAACTATAAATCCACCATTTTTTAGCATACATTGTCCTTTGTCATATTATGTAGAAAAAAACTTGATGGTTAATTTTAAATTAAATCAAAATTATACTCGCGAGTTTCAATTGTAATTTCAATTGCATTGAATTTAAATTTAAAACATTGTAATTTGTATTGAATTGTAATTACAATTATAATTTGTATTGAATTGTAATATCAATTATAATTTGTATTGAATTGTAATTTCTATTTAGAATTCACTGAGGAAGAACTATTTCAATTACTAGCATATTAATTTGGAGTTTAATTAAGCAAACTTCAAAATTGGCACTATTTCAAATTGGTGTTCCAACCGAGTTTGAATCTTGTGCAAATACGAAAATTCAAATTCAAATACGAGTTGAAGTTCGAAATGAAAATAAAATGTAACCGATAGGGAACGCCAACTATAATTGCGGTCTTTTTAATCTATAGTAATGAAATGAAAATCTAATTGGTGGATGTACAGCCAAAACTAATTATTCAAAGACGTAATTAAATGCAAGAGTACATTAAAAACACTCACTCCCATCACAAAGCCTTGATCAATAGCTTGCAACAGCCGTTCCTTCCAAATGCGGATATCCTCTCTGGAGACACTCACCATTGCGTTCCCTTCCAATCTATGGATGTCCTAAATAGGAAAAAAAAAGTATCCAGACATTTCCAAATAAAATTAACCCAGTTTCCACCAAAGAAAATTAAAGGTCACGGTAGTAAATACAATAATTGATGATTCCCATTTTACCCGAATCGGAGTTAGATCCTGTCGAGCGCCGTAGTTTTTACTAGAATTTTGGAGCGTCAGCTTGGAGAAATAGCCCACATCAAGGACTTGATCTGACCCCAAATCCAATGGTTCTGCCAGGGGAAGAGTGAGACAAATTCGTTCGGACTGATACCTTTAAAAGAGATGCGGGATGTTTCAGCAAAAATAAAGGATCCATCACAACATCCCCGGAGGATGGGAAAATCAAATTATTGAATTTGGGGTGGAGGAATAATTAGATTAATCTGATTAAAAGGGAAATCCTCTCCCCTTTTATTTGATTCAGGGAATTTTACCTGGCTATCATGTTGTGATGCATGTAGTAGAAGAGTTCCCCTTTTCGATCTCGGGATCCCGGACCCACGACGGGAGCATCAAAGGTAAAGATTTGATGCCAGTGCCAATGATGAGAGGCAACGGCCAGATCTTCACGGAAGTACCACAATTTGTGCTCGGGATTCCAGCGACTCCCGGTCAAGTTCCCGTCCACGGTAATTATGTCTGACGCTTCTCCAGGATTTTTCTACACCAATTTAACATAACATTCAAATAATTCTTAAGAATCATGGTTGTATGATCAAGAGTCAAATTCAATACTTTTTCTCTGCAAATTCTTTGGATTTTTTAAAACTATTTCCTGGTTTTTGATACTTTTTAACGCAGAACAGTTTATTTTTTAAAGGGACACACCTGGAAGTGTCTTTCCTAAATACATTTCAGCACCCAAAAAAGCGTTACATATGTATATGCCCAAAATTATTATGTCCATTCATTCGTACGGATTTAAACACCTTCACTAAAGGTAACAAGATATGACATCCAAAAAAATATGACTTAAAATTCCAATTAAAATATGTGTTTTTCCTGATTATTAATTAAAATTTCGAATACATAAAATATAAATTGCAATTCCGATATAATTTTATTCAAATACTCCTTGAGGCAGCATATATATTAATAATTATGAATATGCGTATTCAAGCACTTTTCGAATACTTTTTTAAAAGTTTATAATGCAATCTGGCCTAATTTGTGACCAGAATTGAACGGAAAATCAATAACAAAAAATATAAATTGACTTCGCAAGCTGGGATATAGCAAAAATCGAAGTTTTTAGGGAAGAAAATAAGAAAAAGAATACCTTTTGGGTATATAGGGGCACTCATTCTCATTCAGATTGAAGAGATGATATGTTTGCACATTAAGGTCAAGCGAAGATGATCAAATGCTCTTCGTCTTTGATATATACTAAGGTCACTTCTTTTTTTTTATGCTATTATCCGTATGTTAAGAAGAATTTTGAATGATTGAATCGGCTTAGAGATCAAAGGAAAAAAGAGGTTCAAGTTCAAATGGAAAAATTCATTCAACTGATTCAATGACGTTTTTTAAAAATCATATCGAACCTAAAAATTCCCTGGATTTTTCACCTGTTTACTGACAGCTTTCAAAACGGTGGATGGGAAGAACATATCCGGCATGATTTCCCACATCGCCGGGACGGCAATTCCTCTCGTGTCCTTTCGCCGTCCAATGGCACTGGTCATGGCGTAAGTCCAAAGGTGCCGATTGCATCTATCCCTACAAAATGCGCACATGGCCACAAATTCCGCCATGGATTTTTGTTCTGTTAATGCAAACCGTAAATTTAAACGTAAGTTATACATATTATGTTCAATATTTTCCCATTTTTAATTTAATTCTATTTTAAATTCTTAATTTCTATTCTAAAATTTAATTCCTTTTTTTAGAGAACGTAAATTTGTGCTAAACCAACCCGTGAATATTTGAATAAGATCCAACGCTGCTTGGCTATGGCAGGGTAGAAATAGGGAAAAAACATCCTCTTCCCTCACGGTTCTCTGAATCTCCAGCAAATCAGGGATCTTTTCCGGAGATTTGAGCACAAACACTTTAACATTTTCATCCTGGCTCAGGCTCAGCTTTTCCTGTGAACATTGTTAAACCCTTTTTATGTATAGCTAACATGTAATGTCAGTATTTAAGTCAGTTTCAGTTACTTAAAGGACTCATTAATAACAATAATAAAACCTGGAGTTACCTCGCCTTCAAAAATAAAGTACACGGACTTATTACTCCCTCGTGGGCTCAAAAAGAGCGGTTCGTTCAGCTTCTCCAGCATATACATGCATTGTGCTTGGGTATCACTGGACATTATTTACGATGAAAAAAAAAAGCCTTATACAATCCGAACAAATCTGAAAGGAAATCGTAGAGGTTTCACATGTTCTGAATTATGACAGGATTGGTCCCAAAAAAAAATTTCTCCAGAGAAAGCACCCATCCAATGCAATAATATCGACTGAGAATTGTGAAAAACAGTAACCTACTGCTATTGTGTCATTGTGGCTATTGATTTCCAGTGATAAACATAATTACGTAATTTAATTATGGATAAACTCGTTTACATATAATATTGTAAAAGGAGAATTGGGTCATCCACAAAGGCGACTTTTATTGCAAAATTGCGTAATTGAATCATTTGCGTAAGTGGCAATTCCCATACAAAGCAATAAATTCGACCACAAAAAAAAAAACAGGAAACTTGGAGCTTTATTTGTCAAATAAGACATCGTGGAATACGAATTAATTTAAATAATTGAGTACTAAAAACAATTTTATTAATTTCACCACATTATCATGTAGATTGTGGTATATTGAGAGTTTTCAAATAATTGAAAAACATCAATCATCGGAAAAGCGATCGGGCGAGGTGTCATAGGCAAATTTATTTAAATCCTCATCAGAAGTGTCCGATCGACCCGATCTGCCCCTGATTCTTGGTCGAGACGTCCGTTCTGGCTTCAGAATTTCTCCAGAGGGCTCTGGAAGTCTCTGGGGCTCCATAACTGGAATTTCCGCCGGTGCACCATTCTCTCTCGTGGTGATCTTATTCTCGTGAATGATTCGTATCTATAATTTTTACAAATAATGAGTAATTCATGATTTATAATAATAAATAAAATAATTCATGATTAATAATAATAAATAAAATAATTCATGATTAATAATAATAAATAAACTAATCCATGATTAATAATAATAAATAAACTAATTCATGATAAATAATAATAAATAAAATAATTCATGATTAATAATAATAAACAAACAAAATAACTCATGATTAATTAAAAAAATGTATTTTCGATTGAAATTTGGACCTGTTTTGTTAGCATATTGGATTCAGGCGGGATGAATTCGTCCAAAAATTGCACAGGGGCTTCCGTGCTAGATCCAGCCCTCTTTACAGAACGGGCAACTCGGTCAAAAGGGAAGCCCATTGGCTTGGAATCCGGATAAAGTTCCCCCAAAGCCCCGCAAAAGCTCAGGGACTCTTTGCACTGAGGCCGGAGGGTTCCCTTATGAGGGACAGCGTCTTTTTCCCCGTTCGTAACCATTACAAACAGGTCAAAGGTGACGCCTTCGGCATTGCCACGGGGTAAAAGTAGGTGCTGAGGCCAGCCGCAGCCGCAGATGGCGCTTTGAGGAGCCAACGTCCCACTGCTGTCCAGGAGCTTCTCCAGATCACGGAAACTGGACTCCCAGGGGATGGTCACGGAAGAGCGCGAGGATGCACGTACTATTTGATTGGATCCTGGATTTACTGGGGACCAAAACAAACCCAAGTAAGTATCCGACAAATTTAATATTCAAACACATTTATAATATTCGACAAATTTAGGATTCAGGAACATTAATAATACCTATTCGACATATTTATCATTCAGGATAACATTAATAATATTCGGCAAATTTTGCATTCAGGAACATTAATATTCAACAAATTTAATATTCGAAAACATTATATTCAACAAATATAAAATTCAAAGTTTAGATTTCTAGAACGATTCGATATTCTAGAAATTTAAAATTCAAAAGATTTAAGATTCTAGACATGTAAAATTCAGAAAATGTAATATTCCAGAAATTTAAAATTCAAAAGATTTAAGATTCTAGACATGTAAAATTCAAAAGTTTTAGAAATTTAACATTCAAAAGATTTGATGTAAAGGTTATAAATTCAAAATATAAAAATTTAAAAAAAACATTAATTCAATAGATTTAATGATTAGAAAGTATAAAATTTAAAAGATATAAGAAATTCAAAATTGATAAGACTTAATCTTCAAGAAATTTAAAATCCAAAAAATTTAATCTTCAAGAAATTTAAAATCCAAAAAATTTAATATTCAAGAAATTTAAAATCCGAAAAGTTTAATATTCAAGAAATTTAAAATCCGAAAAGTTTAATATTCAAGAAATTTAAAATCCGAAAAGTTTAATATTCCAGAAATTTAATACGCAAACAAAAATTAAATAGCAAATTTGCACCAATTTACGTTTGAACGCAATAACAACAGAACAACACCCGCATACTTACATGTCACAGAGATTTTGTCCATCTCAAAGAAGAGAGTCCTTTGGCGGTCAAACGGAAATCGTTGGCGATGTTCATTAAATCGAGGTGCCATAAATATCCTGACAGTAACTGGCACATTCAGTCTGGTCTTATTTAGAACCTGCGATAGAATTCATACGCAAACAATTATATATAGATAGATAAATGATAATGCGTGGATAATGAACATTCGTTCAACATTTAATTATTATATTTACATTACTTTTATGTATAGCATTTAATTTTTATATTTAGTTAATATGATTTCCACATACCATTTTATTACAATTATTTTATTGCAATTCTTTTAAAACCTCACTAAAATGGTCCTACCCGAATCCTATACGTGAACGGTTCGTGGTTCAAATGAGTGACTCTAACCCAGACGGGTCCCCGGTTCATTGAAGATCGCCTCAGATCCAGACCGCGAGTGAGATCGATGTCACTCATCGTCCAATGTGTGGTTAACGTGTTCGGAGGCTTGGCTGAATCGTCGGTGGACACGTCCATGTCAATAACCCGTACATCGGACCAAACCAGCTGTAATAGTGAAAATAAAAGACCATTATGAATTATTTTAATTAATTTATATTTACGACATATTTCGTATACAAAATTATTTTTCCTTCTGCTTCTTCCCAGAACAATTTTAGAGAGATTTCACCTCCTCCGTCGTGTACGGGTCCAAAGTCTGCTTGTATTTGTCAAATAAGTCATCGATGAATTTATGCCAGCGGTAAAAGGAGGGATCTTTCATGGCCGTCGCTTCGTCTCCCATCGGACCGATGTTTTCCTGAAAAATGTAATAAAAAGTCAGTTCCCTCATTTTGTGTAATTAATAATTATTATTAAAATTTACAAGGGAATTAAATTTTACAAGGTTTAAGTGAATACTTATAATTTATAATTATTATCGAACATTATGTCTCCTCTCGGGATCATGCGCAAATCCTATAATGACGTGACCCATATTATGTAAATTCCCGTAGAATTTTGGATTTAGGGAGGACATGCCTCCATTTTCAATGAGGCTCCCGAGAATGTCAATGCCATTTTTTGGGGTCAATTGCTGTCGGTTCCCCTCTGCCTGTAGAAATTTCATAGACGTATACAAATTATGTTTGTTTAACACAAACAATACAAACGTGATTGGCTGGAAATTAGGAATTTTTACATCAATAATCATTCCGGTATCAATGGCTTCCACTATGCGATCCTTCCATTTCCTCATGTCTTCAATGTCCACTCGGAGTGGTCGATCTCCGTCCCGGCGATTGACATTCTATACATTTAAAATTTGGAATTAGCTAACTCAAAACACGACTTGGGAAACGTAAAAAAGAAAGTTTGGATTTTACCCGGAGCTTCGTGTTCTCCTGTCTTCCGCCCCAGATCTGACCCGAATTTTCGGAGGTCAGTTTAGGGAAATATCCTTCCTCCAGCACTGGAGCTGTGGATACGTCCAAAATCCTTGTCAATGGTATACCATTACAAAGGCGCTCTGCTTCATATCTGCGATCAGAATAAAATCCATTACTTTAATTTCCGTTGGAACAGTAAATCGTACTAGAGATGTTTTTGGATTTTTAAATCGGTATTTGGACACAATTCCAACACGTTTGAAAAACAAATGAAATAATAATTTTCAAGTCCAAGTTTCTAAACTCGTCTCGTAAATAAATTAAACTCGTAAACTCCATGAATGAATTCAAAATTGAACTCTCAATTAAAACTACAGCGAGTATAATTACGATTTAAATTGTTATTAACAATCAAGTTGTTTCTGTTTAGATAAGATGACAAAGGACACTATCCAACACACCGTTAGAACCGAAATTGAGACTCCCAAATTGAACTTGAGCCGTCATGACACTCTAATTAAATGGGAAAGAGGAAAGATGGAACCACAAACCTTCCAATCATGCTGTGATGCATATAATAAAAGAGCTCCCCCTTCCGATCTCTGGATCCTCTGGGCGCAGATCCAGCGTACAGGATATGCCAGTGCCAATGGTGGGAGGCGACGCCCAGATCTTCTCGGAAGTACCACAATTTATTTTCCCGATTCTCATCCCGCCCAGTAAAACTGGCGTCCACCGTTACTTGTGGCACTCCCGTGCGCGTCATGGAGCTACTGCCTCCGTTTAGTGGTAGCACAGTCTATAATTTAATTTAAATGTACATATAAATATTATAAATATAGGGTAAAGTGTGTAATTGTGGCCAACTGGGTAATTGTGACCACCCACGAATTTAATCAAGAACTACGCGTAATGAAAGAAAATGATGCAAAATTAAGAAGACTAGCACCTGCCTATGTTATTCAGTAATTATGGCCAGCCAATCCATTAAATTGTAAAATCAATAAAAAATACTGGCTATTTAAAAAACCGGTTATTTAAAAAAAAATATCAATTTACCCTAGCGTCCATAGGAATAGACGCCTGAGCCTGCGCGAGCTTCCGAATCCTTGCGTTGATGAAGAGATCTGGCATGATTTCCCAGAACGCGGGAATTCGAATTCCCCGCGTGTCCGGTCGTCTAATCGCGGCGCTCACTACGCCGTGCACCCAAAGCCGCGCATTAATGTTGGAATTGTCCCGGCACACGCAGCACATGTTTAAAAATGCCTCCTTAGTTGGTTGTTCTAAGGAAGAATTACGCCTTTACTAAAATATACTGATCGTATACTCTCGCTATAACAACCCTGAAGGGAATGGCAAAAATGGTTGTTATAGAGAAAAAGTTGTTATAAATTGAGTTGTTATAGAGAGAGTCCATTGTACTCTGGAACAAACACAATATCGGGGAAAAGAATGTTCTGGAATAGAAACTTACCCATAAGGATATCCGTGAAATCATCAGCCGCTTTTTTATGACTGGGCAAAAAATATGAAAAAATTTCAGAGCGCCTGCAGGCATTGCCAATATCCGTTAGATTTGGCATTTTGGCTGGTACAGATACCTGGAAGCTCATCTCACTTCGGATACCGGATTCCTCCAGCGTTTTCCGGATGTCCGAGGACATCTTCTGTGTTTTTTTGTTCTGGAGAGTACACAAAAATTTAATTAAATAATTACAGCAATATTGTATTTTTTAAATTAAATTTTAGCTGTTGCACCAAGGAAATAAAACATGAAATAGTCATTATTAACCATCATAGATGAATCCATGGCAAAGTAAGCATTTTTATCGCCTCTTGGCCCCAAAAACAAGGGCTCGGTGAGTCGCTCAAACATGTACAGGAATTGGGCCGCAAAATTTTGGGAAACGTTAGTGCCACTCATAATGATGAAATTTCTTGAACTTTATTAATTAAAATTAAAAAATTAAATGAAACAAGGACTGAATTATTATCTTGTCTAACAGCAGTGCATTTGCTGGATTCAAGAAATTTACTAGCATCCAAAATGGTTTTTTCTATGGATTGTAATAGCCACAATTCCTTTTCCGTATTACATGCGGAAGTATTTGCCCTCCCAACTTAAACGATCATGGCTTTCCTTGTGGCAAAAAAAGGCTGGCCGCAAACGTTGGAATACATTTCAGGATTGATGTACAGGAAAATTATATGCCATAAAATCAACAGACAAACAAATTTACAGATCCATGGCGAGTTTACTTCAAGTACAAAAAGTGGGTACAAAATATCAACATTGTATAAATACAATTATAAAACACATTTTATATTACATTTTCGGATATTTTGGGCATAAAAACGCCGATTGGGATACAGAATTCAAGAAAACAAAGGGTAATATAGGCAGTGGAAAGGAAAGTAAGAACATAATTTCCACAGGGAAAATTTGAAGAAAAGATCACAAGACAATTCCAGTGGTAAATGCGGCAACACCAACGAAAACAGGGAAAGGAGCACAGATTTATAGTGGTCTAGTCAAATATAATACAAGAGGAAAAAGGAAGCAGAAATTCCTGGAAAAAAATGAGGGAGCAAATACAGGAAATGCTTCAAACAGGAAAAAATCCCCGTATAGGACAGGAAATACAGTAGAAAAGAGAGACGAATGAGGAAATTTAGTATAACAAAGAGACGCATGAAAAAATGCAGTACAAGAAAGAGACGAAATTTCGGGAGACGACAGCGGCAATACAATGATAGAAAGAGGCCAAACAGAGATTATAGAGGAAATACAGTTATCTCTAGAATAAAGGCGAAACACAGAGACGACAGGAAACACAGCAAAGAAAGAGATAAAACAGAAAGGACAGAGAAAATACAGTGACTAGAAAGAGCTGAAGGACAGTAACAGAACGCGACAATAGCAGAGAAGAATAACAGAAATAGAAAGAGGCGTTACTAGAGAACAAATAGGGTAATGGAAAGAGACGGTATGAGAGAAGAAATATAGAAATAATATAAAGAGGTTTTAACACAGAGAAGAATGGGTACATTCAGTAGCAAAAGAAACAAAATAGAGAGACGAAAAAGACAATAAATGATACAAAGAGACAAATCACGAACGCGACAGACACAATATTGTGATAGAAAAAGATACAGAGGAAATTCAATACGAGACGAAAGAGAGACGAACTAGACGCCAGAGAGAGAGAGACGAAATATGAAAGAGAGATACGAAAGAGACGACAGAGAGAGACGAAATATGAATGAGAGAGACGAAAGAGACGACAGAGAGAGACGAAAGAGACGACAGAGACGACAGAGAGAGACGACAGAGAGAGACATCAGATAGAGATGATAGAGTGGGACGAAAGAGAGACGATAGAGTGAGACGAAAGAGAGAGACGAAAGAGGGAGACATCAGAGAGAGAGACGACAGAGTGAGACGAAAGAGGGAGACATCAGAGAGAGAGACGACAGATTGAGACGAAAGAGGGAGACATCAGAGAGAGACGATAGAGTGAGACGAAAGAGGGAGACATCAGAGAGAGAGACGACAGATTGAGACGAAAGAGGGAGACATCAGAGAGAGAC